>JAODAL010018393.1:0-74920 GCA_025379985.1 Phyllomedusa bahiana
TCTCTGAACGGTGCAGAGTCCACCTTTTTGGAAAAGGGGAGACCAACAACTTGGACAGGAGCAGGTCAGCTTCTGCCATAGGATGGTGACACATATTGTTGTCTCTTTGCAATCGCCTCGCTGAACGACTGCGGGCGCCATGAGTAGCGAGAGCAGGAGCATCTGGACCGGGAGATGATGTCAAGAGAAACAGCTCCCTTCTGCGAGGTGGTGGACCCTTGACTGGCTGCAATGGCATGCGTGCCACTGGGCGCTGTTTGCTGCTGCTGCTGTTGCTGCGGCGGCAGGATGGACCACCACATCTGAGCCACGTTTCCCCAGGCCACCGGATGGTGACGCTGCTGTGTTGACGCAGGGTTGTGGTGCCAACGTTAGCTCCCGGGCCACGCGTCACTTTCTGCTTACAGATTCTACATATAACCATTTTTCCCGCTCCTCCGGTGTCTTAGCAAAGAACCGCCACACCGCCGAGTAACTGATTTTAAGGCCAACGCTCCGCACTGAGTGACTACTGCCGCTGCTGCCTCGCTGAGCCCCTGTGCCGCTACTTTCTTGGACCTGCGAAGTGGGTTTTTTACCCCGTGGCCGCTTGGCTCCTGACCCCCGCACTGCTGCTACCCTGCTGCCCTCACAGCCACACAACCCATTTCTGCTGCGCCGCTGCCTGACGCGAAAGCTGACGCCCTCTTCTCCTGACATGATGAAGCCCTTGCCTCACCCGGCTCCCAAGTGCGGTCGGCTACAAATAAATCTATTTGTGTTTCATCGTTACTGCTGTCCTCATCACTGGTCTTGGTATGCAGAGGCTGACCCCTCACAACATGACCTCTCATGCCACTCTCAACATCTATACTTTGCCGCCTACTGCAAGAAGCTGGGGATATTGGCTCCATTTCTTCGCTCCAAGTAGCTGCTGACTGCCCCCTCAAATTGTTCATCCTCGCTATATAGTGGCTCTGAGCCCAGACCACATAGTAGATCTCTGGCTGAGGGAACCGGATGTAACAGAGGCGGGTTGAGGACAGGTGAGGGTCGCTGACCCGCTCCCGGGCCATGCCAACTAAGGGGTGTGTCTGACGTTCCCACCGACTCTTGGCTGGGTTGTCAGATGTCATCTGGGAGGAAGTGGATGACCTAGTCAACAATCAAACCATGGGTTGCTGAACAACACACGCCGCTAGATAAACCAGCGGCAGTTGTGGCCTCACCGAGTGACCCCTACTGCGACATCCCCTTGCTGTGCTGCAACCTGGGCCTGTTCCAGGAATGTTTGTGCCTCTGCCACTCGCAGGTGAAGAGCCTGCCACCTCTCTGTCTGACATACTGTTGTTCTAAAATGTACAGACACTGTTTGATGAAGATATCTGTAAAAGATAAATACACACCCTGTATTTGACTCTAAATGAACCCGTAACAAGCTTGGTAACCCTTGGATATAAATTGCGCTCCACAAAAAGGGCAGGAAAAATTGACTTGTAGTGCCGTTAAAAAATCTGTGTAATTACTGAATATAAAAGCACAGACAGGCTTTAAAAAAACCTTCAATATGAATTATGCTACAGAATTTCTTTTGTGGCGGTGAAAGACAAAGTTTCTTTTAAATAAGTAAAAACTGCAAAAAAACACTTAGTTAACCCTTGGATGAAAAATTGCGCAAATGAATTGAGCAGGCCAAAAACTACCAGCTTTGTAGCGTGTATACAATGGTGTGTATTTTACGCTACACAACAAGAGAAAAACTTGTAATTAACCTTCACTTGTAAATTATGCTACAGGCAAAATGTATTTTTTGCCGGTGAAAAAGACGGTTTATTTTAGTCACCACAGCAGCAGAACAACGCTTAATTAACCCCTGTATGTAAAGCAGCCGCGGCAGCACCTTCCCTAATCAGTACAGTGAGAGCGGTATGAGCTCCCAGTGTCACGCCCGGACTTATATAGTGCGGTGACGTCACAGAATCCCGCCGGTCTCTGATTGGCTTCACCTCTGCACATGTCATGCAGGCTATGCCCTTCTCCCCCCAAAGATGCTTGCCCCATGTAACCCATGTGCTCGCAGCCATTTTATCAATTCAAAAGCACACTTCGTTCACGCGAAGTACCCCAAACTTCGACTTCGTTCCGAACCGAAGTTTTCCTGAAATTCTAAACAAAATTCCACTTCGTTAGAATAAAATTCGCCCATCTCTAGTCATTACCAGATATGTGTAACCTTTTTATTATTTATTTTTATTTGTAAAATGGGGAAAAGGGGTGTGATTTGAACTTTTAATTTTTTTTTAATACTTTTAAACTTTTTTTTTCCACGTGTACTTTGAGCCCCCTAGGGTGCTTGACCACAAGGGGGCGCGATCATGTGTACACCCTTTTGTATTGTATAAACAATACTAAGGGTGTACAAAGATGGCGGTTTTACTCTCCCTGCCTGGTTTTATTCCTCCTGGATTGGGCTGCAGGGTCCCGCAAATGGGAGTCACCTCCCTTCCCCCCTCCCCCCTGGAAGGGTCGGTTCTTTATGAAAGTGGCACCAGAGCAGTGTCATAGGACGCTGCCCAAGCGTCATTGCGGGGGGTGGCCTTCTCGCTGTTAAACTATAAATGTTTAGCAGGGCAGCGCGCACAGCCTTTTCAGCATGTGTGTCCTGCCTGAGAGGAGCTTGTTTTTGTTGCCCAAGGCTGACACTAACCCCGTGTCACTATTACTCCAGTACCCAACGTACCAGGGGTACTGGAAAGAGCCGTTTAACTGTCAGAAGTGGACCTTCTAATGTGATGGTCAGCTTCAAGGGTGGCTGTGGGCTGGTATTTTTAGAATGGGAAGGGATCAGTATCGATGGACCTTCCCATTTTGATTGTATCAGGCTGCAGCTGTCGGTTTTACCTTGGCTGGTTATGGCAAATAGGGGGGATCCCACAGAATTTTTTTCCCAAAGACAATTTATTTCTTATTTGAGAATCTAAACATGGGCATCCACTGTAATGATTACAGGAGTTGCCCATGTTAGTTTTCTCAATAAATTTTTTTAAAAAAAAAAAATAGGCGATGTGGGTTCTCCCCCATTTCCATAACCAGCCAAGGTAAAACCAACAGCTGCAGTTTGATAGTATCAGAATGGAAAGGTCCATGGATGGGAAGGTCCCTTCCCACTTCAAAAATACCAATCCGCAGCCACCCCAGAGGGTCTGCTTCTAACAGTATCCCTGATGTGTTATGTGTGTATAGGATGGGTCGTGGGATGTTTGCAGGGATGGATCGTGGATGGGAGAAGTCATCATGGCGGTCTGGACAGGATGGAGAAGGAAAGGGAAAGAGAAAAATTCCAGTCATAGAAGATGTCTGCACTGTAATCACTTAAAGGGGTTTTGCCACGATGTAATGTTGATGTGGGATCCTCCAAAATGGGTATTTAATCACTTTTCTAAATATATGTGATTACACAAAGTGAAGCCTGTGAGAGCTACAGCATTGCTCAGTCCCCCTTAGTTTCCTGAAAGTTTACATTAAGACACGACCAGGACACTGACAGGGGCTGGTCTGCTGCGTGTTTGCACTTCTTATCTGATGGGCAGGGAACATGAAGGAACTTGCAAGGGGCTGGGGAGAAAGTGCAGTGTATGAGGCTGTCTGCTGTATAGACAATCCACCGGTTGTAATGTAATTATTTGAGTAAACATTGCAAACGCTTCCTTGCTCTCTGCTCACCCCCTCCCTCTCACCCCTGCAGCCGTTCATGACTCAGCATGCTTTGTTTATATTCTCTCCTGAGCAGATAAGAGGTAAGGAACTCACTACATGGCAAAACCCCTTTAAACGTGTGCAGACCCTGCGTACACTGGTATCTGCCACTATATGGTCACTGTATGAAGATAATATACAGTCTGCAGTTCCTGTGTACAGTAGTGATATCTACCACTAACTATATGGTCACTGTTTGGAGGTAATGTACAGTCTGCAGAGCATGTGTACACTGGTAACTACCACTATATGGTCACTGTATGAAGATAATATACAGTCTGCAGAGCATGTGTACACTGGTGTCTACCACTATATGATCAATGTATGGTGGAAATATTGGTTGTAGTGTAATGGTTTAGGTCCAGGCACAGTTTAGCAGTATCTCCCAGCTCCTGAAAGCTGAATAGGACATCCAACCTCCAGAAAACCTGGGTGACACTAGAGGTATGTTCACACAGCTTATTTTGCCACGGCGAAATGCGCGCCGCAAATATGGTAATTCATAGCTTTGGAAGTACGCACTGATCAGCGCGTGCTTCCAAAACACCCAGCGTATTACAGCGCGTACAGTACGCACCCCAATACGCCATGTGAACATACCCTAAAACCCTCAATCGGCTTTCTTCCAGAGCTGTTACACAGTTAGCTGTAAGTGTGGCCTTTTGCAAGGGGGTGAGGCTTAATTCAAAGAGGGCCTGGCCATGCAAATTTCTTGGGGCAGCGCACTACAAGTGCTGCAGCTTCAAATCTCCCTGATGCCCACTTTCAAAAGTTGACAACTGTGCCTATACGTGTTTTCATGGCCAGTAGCATCTCCAGACTTGTCTCGCATTGAGCACATCTAGGACATCATTGGTATACAACGATAGCGAGAGGTCGGTCTGGAGACCATGTGGGCAACGCCATGAAGAGATCTTCACCAGGGAATGTCACACCACCTGGGATTATAGAAGTAGTGTAGTATATGGTAGTTGAACCCCTTCAGTGTTTATTACAGGTACAAAGACATCTTGGTGTTACATTAATTTGGTAATGAAACCAGTGATGTGGCCATTTCTTCAACGAGTACTCAAAGGTAGGCGACTGCCTAAGGTGCCGCTTTATCTCAGACAAAAAAGGGCACAAGGAGGCATGGAGTAGGCTGAATTTTCCATAGTGGGGGTGCTATGGACCTTATTTGCCTAGGCCACCATAATACCTGGTTCCATTGCTGGTCTCAGGATACATTTTTCAACAGGACCACACCAGGCCGCACGTTGCTCGTGCTATTATGATCACCCCACCTCACCCCAAGCGGCCTAAACATTCTACTGTGGCCTGCAGCGTCTCTGAGCTTGTCTTCCATTGAGCACATATAGGACATCATCTGTTGGCATTGTCATTTACATATCATTAGCATGTCTATTGATCCCATGATTTCCATAACTCCAAGACTTTTCTTTCTTGATGTGCAGTTACAATGTTGAGGAGCTTGGAGCTTCTTTAGGGATTTCCATGTAATGTATCGCCCTTTTTGCAGTCGTGTGCCGCTGGTAGTGGTGTGCGTGTGTATATATATATATATATATATATATATATATATATATATATATATATATATATATGTGCCGCAACCCTGCCAGTGGCACCCAGGTTCGCATAGTTTTTTTTCAATGTTTTTTTGTGCAGAACCATACGTGGTATTTGGCGGATATTGGTTTTCATCTGTATGGGGAGGAAGGGGTGCCTCCATTTTGGTTTTCTGCACCACGCCCACTTTCACAGGCTGTTATAAGAGTGCAGCTTGCAGGTTTGGTGTTTTTTTTTTATTTTCTTTCTCTCTGGATAATGGAGGTCGGTTGACCCAGTGAGAGGCCTGAATTTGGCTCTATTGAGAGGTAAAGATAGCGTAGGACTGCCCGACCTGAGATCACGTTGTAAGTTCGTGGGCAGCTTAAACATTTTCTGATCAAAAATATGTGAACCAAGAATCTCAAAGTTTTGGATGATATTGGGCACACACTCCTGGAGCACTGATCCCTGGACCAGGATCCTTCCTCAGTCATTGAGAGGTCACTTAATGCTCCAGTGACCTTGTAAAGGGAAGAGTGCAAGAGGAAAGCTGTTTATACAGCGTGTCATAGCTGTACCACAAATATTTGCAGAGGGTAAATGAGTTGGGGGGATTGTGGCGTCTGTCTTGAATGGTTCCTCTGCATTAAGGAACCATATATGCCAGTCATCAGGAGTGGCTGTGGTGGCTATTGTTAGCAGGGGCTCTTGTGCTATGTAAAGCCAGTCATACCTGTCTTTGGTCATTGCTTTAGACAAATATTGAGCATGGCAGGATGTTGTTCCTATCTTGTCTTAAGTTCGACATGGCCCTTTAGTCACAGGTCAGTACCCCGTTAATGAATAGGTATAGGAAGTACACACTCTGTGGCGCTGGAGAGAAGAATGGATATACAAGTTTCAGCATGCTGCACTGTGGCACTCTACAGAGCATTAAAGAAGGAGAATTTCTCCTTCTTGATCTGATACGTGCTTCCCAAAATACAGGCAATAGCTTAACTAGCACCAGCCTCCTACTGGCCAGGTGGCAACACTCAAGGTCTCCTGTGAACATGACTCCAACAGGGCTGCCATAAGTAATTTTAAGGCCCCTTTCCGAACCCTCCACTTATTACCAGCTCCTATCTTGTACCATATCAGCGGGGCTCTTTTTTTTTTTTTTTAACCATTTTTTTTTTTAAATGTGATCAGGGCCCTATACAAGAATACTGCCAATATTACCCTGTTGAGGGTCCTGGACTCAAAAAGTGAGGAATTATGTCCGCAAAAATATCAAAAACGGCAGAAGGATGCAAAGTCTGCGTGCCAGTAACCCCATACTAGAGATATAGTACAAAGAGAAAAACCAACTGCATCCACTTATAAAAAAGTAAAAGCTTAAAAGCTTACACATTTTTTATAAATTCCAATAGGATGAACCTTTCAGACCTTAAAAATAGCTGGTATTCAGCAGCTGCCCCTAGAGCAGATCATGACATTAGGTGGTGCACTTCTGAAAGTAACCAAGCTCATCCCAGTACGCCCCAGCAATAGTAATAGAGAGGCATCTGTCAGACAGCTCCATTACTGACACTGACAGAAAAAAAAAAAACACTTTATTTAAATAAGCACTCCCTGACAACATTCCTTACTGACCAATTTTTTAAGAAACAGGATCCAACGAAGGTCCGACGTAGTCCGATGAATCCGCTAAGTCCAAAGAGAAAACCTGTAAAAATACAGAAACACTGACCAATGTTTGGCTGACATGTATATAAAGTGTATGAATTCTAAGTACAGCCTGCAGATAGGTAGATCCTGTTTTAAATAGGTAGTCCCCAAGTAGGAAGATCCCCCCCCCTCAAATTAGTTATATGGATAGTAGGCAGACTCATGCTATTTGGTAGGTAGGCCCTACCATTCAGATGATAGGTAGTTTGGCGCCTATTAGGTACACAGGTAAGCAACAAGGCGCCAGAGAGGTAGATAGGCAGGCAAGACCTCAGGTAGATAGACAAGGGTCCAGGTAGGTAGGTGGCAGACAATGCCCCCTAACTCTTAGGTAGGTAGGCGCAGCGCGAAAGGGATGTGACAGGTAAGCAAGACCCCGGGTAGGGAAGCAAGGTCCCAAGTAGGTAGGTGAGGTCCCAGGTAGGAAAGCAAGGTCCGAAGTAGGTAGGTGAGGTCTCAGGTAGGAAAGCAAGGTCCGATGTAGGTAGGTGAGGTCCCAGGTAGGAAAGCAAGGTCCGAAGTAGGTAGGTAAGGCCCAGGGGTGTAACTAGAGAAGCCAGGGCCCCATAGCAAACTTTTGGATGGCCCCCCCCCCTCCCTGACCACGACCATGTACCAGGACATGCTGTTAGATAATGTAGATAATACAAGGGGCAAATACCTCACCATACATATCACCATCATACTGCTACCAATCAAATCCACTATACCAAAACCAACATTACCAATAACACTATTACATAAGGACCTGATTATACCACCAGAACATGACCACAAATTACCACCACATAGTGACTGAATAATAACCCTACACTATTACTGATCAGTACACAAAGACCAATACTGTCTAATAATAATAATATATAATAATATAGTGAACATAAAGTGGTATATACTAGTGTACACAGGCTCTGCAGACTGTATATAACCACCATACAGTGACCATATAGTGGTAGACACCAGTGTACACAGGCTCTGCAGACTGTATATTAGCCCCATACAGTGACCATATAATGGTAGACACCAATGTACACAGGCTCTGCAGACTGTATATTACCTCCATACAGTAACCATATAGTGGTAGACAGCAGTGTACACAGGCTCTGCAGACTGTATATAACCACCATACAGTGACCATATAGTGGTAGACAGCAGTGTACACAGCCTGTACAGACATGTGATTGAAGTGTAGTTACATCTTGTGACTCACAGGTGACGTTTCTCTGACCAGTCGTTGACTTTCTCTTTTGTTCTGCATCCGGTCCGGTCCGCCATCTTGATGACATCTCCGGACCACTTGTCCCTGCAGATTTAGACACAAATATCTTAGAATCCTGACTTTTCCAGACCTGCCCCACACTATTGGGGGGGGGGGGGGGGGGGGGGGGGGGGGGGGGGGGGGGGGGGGGGGGGGGGGGGGGCGGGGGGGGGGGGGGGGGGGGGGGGGGGGGGGGGGGGGGGGGGGGGGGGGGGGGGGGGGGGGGGGGGGGGGGGGGGGGGGGGGGGGGGGGGGGGGGGCGGGGGGGGGGGGGGGGGGGGGGGGGGGGGGGGGGGGGGGGCGGAGGGCGGGGGGGGGGGGGGGCTTTAGGACAGGCATATTGAATCTAGGCATATTTGCGCATAGGCTAGGCTATATGGGGCCATATAGGCAGGCAGGGTTTAGGGATATAGGGCAGCATAATAGGGGGGTCATAGGAGGCATATGGTGGTTAGGTAGCATAGGGTGCCATATAGGCAGGGGCTTAGGGGCTTTAGGTAGGCATATGTAGGGTTAGGCAGGACATATGGGGGTATAGGCAGGGCTTATAGGGGGGTATAGGCAGGCATATGGGGGAGTATAGGCAGGCATATAGGGGGCTATAGGCAGGCATATGGGGGGTATACGGCAGGCATATGGGGGGTATAGGCAGGCATATGGGGGGTATAGGCAGGCATATGGGGGCTTAATATGGGGCTAGGCAGGCATAGGGGGCATGAATAGGCAGGCAGGCATATGGGGGTATAGAGGCATTGGGCATAACATATAATAGGCAGGCAGGTTAGGCATATGGCTATAGGCAGCATATGGGGGTATAGGCAGGCATTATGGCGGGTATGCAGGCATATGGGGCTATAGCAGCATATGGGAATAGGCAGAATGGGTAGATAAAATAAGAAACACCTTACTTACCTCGGTCCACAGTCCCCCCGATGCGCCGCTCGCTCCGCTCTGCTGCTCTCCCTGCAGCCTCTGCGCTCAGCGCGGGCGGCGCGGTGATGTGACGTCACCGCGCGCGCCCACGTGACCACAGAGGGCCGGCAGGGGGAAGTAACAGAGCGGAGCGATCGGCGCTCCGTCCTGCTACTACACGAGGCATGCGCTGCTCTGAACGCTCGGGCCGGGGGCCCGGGCGTTCAGAGGGAGTATGCCTGGGCCCCGCAGCTCTCCGCCCGCGCAGTGAACTGTTAAGTTCACTGCCGGGGGGCCCAGGAGCGGCATTACCGGGGTAGCGGACGCAGTAGCAGCTGCCCCGGGGCCCCCCTAAGCGCAGGGGCCCCGTAGCAACTGCTACCCCTGCTACCCCGGTAGTTACGCCCCTGGCAAGGCCCCAGGTGGGTCAGTAAGACAACCTGCAGCCTACAAGGATAATCGGCGGGGCAGGGAAAACAGCAGAGACCTGGGGATCCAGGACATGTGCCCGAGACATAGCTCTGACTGCCTAGGAACATGGGACACTCCTGGAATCTGGGATAGTTGGGGGTATGTCTCATAGTGATTACTGCGCATGTGGCCCCATAAAACATGAATAACTTTATTAACAAAGTGCCATCTACATAGAATACAGCGTCTCCAAAGGCTGCCAATGAGACCCCACATCAGTGCCACCTGTTGACTTTCTATGGTTAGTCAATAACAAGACCTTTCTGTATGCGCAATCTTAATGGGCATACAGAAAGGTCTTGTTAATAGGGACCCTTAGCAAACCTCAGTATGGGTCCCACCCAACACTCCAAGCTCAGACAAATGTACTTATTTCATAGTCATTTTATACCACATCCTTATAGAGGGCGTTCTCTTACCACCAATGTGAGTGGTGCGCTAGTACCCCACCCCCCCCTTTCAAGCATATAAGGCCCCGTTCACACGGCTTATTCACTCCGGATTTGCGAGCCGGATTGCGCTCGCAATTCCGGCGTGAATAAGGGGCGGGACGCGGGCGGGGCCGGAGCGCGGCGGGGGAGCAGCCCGCCGGCCCCATAGACAATGCATTATCTACGGCGCGTCCTCGCCGTATATAATGTGCATGTCACTTTCTCCCCCCGCGGCAGATTCGCCGAGCGGGTAGGAGCAACAGAATCCACTGTTCTCTATGAGAGCAGTGGATTACCGTACTTACTCCGACGGATTGGCGCCGTACTGAAGCGCAAATCCGGCGCGGAGTACGGCGACAATCCGCGGACAAATAAGCCGTGTGAACGGGGCATAAGAAGAGATTTATCAACAGACATAAACAAGGCAGGTCAGACCTTTTATGAGACTTTTGTAAAAATTTATTGTGCAACGGTGAAGGAATTTTGTAAAAAAAAACAAGTATCGCTCTGTACATTACTGAAACCTCAAATACTTTAGTTGACTTCTTAAATATGGCGTCCAATCTGAACATCATCATTTTCAATGTATTCCCATCAGACACTGTTATTTCTCATCCTTACAATCAGATTTTTACTACTTCCATTCAGGGTTCAGTGTTACCTGAGTCCAGTGATGGCTGCAGGTTGCCAGTTTTATCATCTGCAGCAGTGTTCCCCAACCTGAAGCTCTCTATCAGTTGCAAAACTTCAACTCCCATCATCCTTCCTGTGAGGGCATAATGAGAGTAGTTTTGCCACAGTGGGAGAGATTCAGTTTGGGGAACATTGCTGCAGATGCTAAAACTGGCAACCTGCAGCCATCACCAGGGGGAGCTCAGATACCATTGAAACCTATGGAAGCTGTTAATATCTCTAAGAACTGTACTCCCCCATTAGTGGCTGCAAGAAAATGCTCTGCCTGTGTTGGGCATCAGAAGTTCAGAGCCGAGCCCTATAATATGGAGATGGTCTGCTTCTATGATGGGTAATCCCCTGCTTCATCCATATCTGTTACTGGTATTACAGTAAAATAAGCTTCTAGTCTACACTACTGATACACACGGCGACTAGTAGGGGGCGGCAGTCAACCTGTTATTTATATGCCGATATTCAAATACCCCGAAACAGCTGTCTTTAGATGAAATTAACTGGTTTGGCTTAAAGGGGTTGTCTCACTACTAGGATTGCTTTTTATGTTAAAGATCTTGCAAAAACAAGTCACTTTGCAATATATGTCCACATTAACAGTGTCCTACCTATTCTGAGATATCGCTATAGCTACAGACCTGTTCAATCTCTCCTGATAATTTGCCAGCACTGGTTGCTATAGCTACAGACCTGGTGTCCTCAGCAGCTTGTCACTGCAGGTGTAACAGCTCGTGCCGTGGTCCGACTCCCAGACCGCAGGCATGTCCATTACCTGGCTGCCGGCAGTCCCCACGCTGTGTTCAGGGCAGCTGCTTGCTCCCACTCCCGGCTCCTGTCTTCTCCGTACTCACCGGGTCCTGTCCTGCTTCCTCCTCGGCGGGCGTGCTCCTCTGCGTCTTCCTCCTACTGGCCACTAGGGGCGTGTCCACATCAGTTCCCTGGATTTAAAGGGAAATTGTGCAATAGGTAATTATGTTCCTCCAATGTGCTTCATGCGGGGGCTTTTTAGGGATTCCGTTTCCTGCTCTTCGCGCCCAGTTGTTAATGTCCATTTCTAGTTACGCTCCGCTGTGCGTACCTTGTGTTCTTGTTTTGTCACCGTCTGCTGTTCCCAGCCTCGGCCAGTGCCATATCTTCATCGCCCCCGGCCACCTCCTCCCACCCATTCCCTCGTGCTCCACTTTCCCGGTTTCGCCTTGGGGCTGTCATGCTAATACCTACCGGGGGTACGGCCGGGGGTCTCCCTGCAGCAAAATCCTTCCGTTTTGCGCAGGCCCGATAAAACGGGGCCTTTTTAGACCCTCTGTTTTCCCGGTAGGGTACCAGAGAATCCACAGAAAACATTTGGACTATCGTGACAGCAGGCCAGTAGTTGCCAGTAGAAACCAGTAAACACGGCCCTGAATTCAAACATGAAACTGAGAAGACAGAACGGGTTTAAAAGGGGGTTGTCCATCTAAAAAGCTTCATGGATTTTGAATAAATAATGTGTTTGCTCTTCACTTCCTGGTCAAGCTGTCTGAAATTAGCATAGAGCTTGTGTATTCAGACTTCTTGTTTTTTAGTCTAGATTAAATAAATTACCTTTCCTGGGTCCGGAGAACCCTTCTGAGTAATGAAACGTAGAGTAATTACTGTCTTTTGTCTGAAACAAGAAAAACACAAATTTTTCCACTTTTGTGGCTGGCCGTTGATGAGTCCTCCCGCTATCAGATAAAAAAAACATGGGGGGGGAGAAGGAGTACACAGGTCGGTCATTTGGGGAAAACCTAGGGGCCCTCAAAAGGGTGATAAAATCAGTGTAGCCCCTTAAAAAAAAAAGATGACAAAGCAATTTAAATTTGGAAAATCTTCAAGTGTTCCCTACTTTTTGAAAGCTATTTTTGTAGTGAGACCCCCCCTTTTTAAGGGTGAAATAGTGGTGAGAAAACCCTTAAATCACTTTTATACTGAAGGCTCCGGTGGCACAGGGAAAATTTTGAGGAAAACTACGCCAAAATCAGAAAAAAGATACAAATTACATAAAAATTCAATATGTGCTTTTCATCCCCTTTTTTTAGGGCAGATTACATCCAGGGCTTAATTTATGCAGACATTAAAAAAAAAGACTTGAAGACAAGCAAAAAAACGCTGGAAATCGCAAATCGTTGCCCCAAAAAAGGCCCCTTTTTTTCAGCTGCTTTTGACAGGCAGTGGACAGCAAACTCAGTTTCATGAACGTTTTTAATAATTCGTTTTCAGGTCGTTTTTTTGTCCACTGCAGGGGAGACAGAGCCTTAATCTATTATGGGTCACTACTTCTATTGACTATAATGCAACAATTCAACAGCGCTCCATAGAACTTTGAATGCAATTAATTTATTTCTGTGTTTCAAGCTCCAGTTAAGACATCATTTTTTGGTGACATTTAGGCCCGGTTGACGTTTCGGGCATAAAGACCTTAATCTATTGTCACAACCATATGTAGAAATATGTGAAAGCGGCTCCCTTTTACTTCCGCTATGGGTTTTTTTATATACTTTTAATTGCGCTTTTGAATATATGATTTTAGGTCATTATGACCGAAAGTCAAACCCCCTAATGTCAAAAAAATATGTTTTAAAAGGAGCTTGATATCACATGAAATAAATTAAATTGCATTAAAAAAGTTCTATGGAGCGCTGTTGAATTTTTGCTTATAGTCAATAAAAAGTAGTGACCCTTTTAAAGATTAAGCTCTTTTCCCCCCTGCAGTGGACAAAAAAACCCCTGAAAACAAATTATTAAAAACGTTCATGAAACTGAGTTTTTCTTCCAGCTGTAAAAAGCAGCTGAAAAAAAGGCCGTTTTTTGCCACGATTTGCGCATTTTCACAGCTTTTTTTGCTTGTCTTAAGTCTTTTTTTTAATGTCTGCAAAATTAACCCAAGGATGTAAACTGCCCTACAAAAGGGATGTAAAGCCATTATTGAATTTTTATGAAAATCTTGTAGTTTTTTTACTGTTTTTGGGCTAATAAAGTTATATCGCTTTTGTTCAAAAAAAATTTTTTTTTTACAGATTTTGGCCCCCTAAATTTTTTTTTTGGGGGTTTTTGGTGCAAAAACCCCTATTTTTCAGATTTTGGCCCCCCTATAAAATTTATTTTTCCTTTGTGGGGCAAAAAAAATTTTTTTTTTAAAGTTTTTGGGCGCTAAAATAAAATTTTTTGGATTTTAGCCCTAAAATAGTTTTTTTCGATTTTTGCCCCTTTAAAACACTTATTTCGCTTTTTCGCAAAAAGTCTGTTTTTTAGGATTTTGCACCAAAAACCTTAAAAAAACGCTTTAGTGCCAAAAAATTGGAAAAATATACATAGCAATAAAATCCATAAAAAAATATTTTTTGTGCCAAAAACCCATAAAAAGACCATTTTTGAACAAAAAAAACGTAAAAAAACTTATTTTTAGGGACAAAAGGAAGAAAACTTTAAAAAAGCCAAATCCGAAAAAAAAAACTTTTTTTTTAGGTCAAACGAGATAACTTTATTAGTGAAAGTCTAAAAAAAAGGGATTTTAGCCCAAATTCGAAAAAAAAAACCTTTTTTTTAGCTAAAAAATTGAATTGCGCAAAATCTTAGCGACCAAAGCTATAATTTTATTATGAACGGTACAAACAAGGAACATCAGACACTTGTATGAAAATTTTGATAAGGTAAAACCCCTTTATTTTTCCCCCCCTATAGGGGGGACTTGGGTCTTTGGGGGTTAAATTAAAAAAATTGTGGAAAAAACCGCTGCAAAAAAAACGCGGAAAAAAGACGTCCGGCGTTTACATAGTCCTGTAGAAAAATTTTCTGCCCGGTCTGGGGGTTTTTTAGAAATGTTGCAAAATACGACCAGAAAAAAAAAACAGCAGAAAAAAGAAAACCAGTGTAACAGCAGGAGGGTTTTTTCAATGAGTCTTGGGGGATACTTTCGGTTTTTCCAGCGTTTTAGAAAAGAAAAAAAGCTGAAAAAAATAAATTTTTTTCGTGCATTTTGACAGAGCCTAAGATTTAGATTGCTTTTGAACGCTTGAAAACTGAAATGAAGTGGACGGTTGTTGCTCCACACTGTGATGTTAAATACTGTAATATTGGTAATGTCATTTTATTGCTAATTAATGATAATAACTGGTGTTTATGTCGGGCTTTTCATAATTCTCCTCTTTATGCCCATTCTGAATACTCTCGTCATTTAAACCCTAAGCTGCTCATACACATAGTAATACACAGTGATTTTGGCGCAGTCATGGTGCGAAGTCTGACAAGGCCCAGAACCACCCTCTGCACTAGTGATTTTTCATTAGCTTAATAAATAGCCCAGTGGATTAGCAGGTCAAACCTGGGCTTTTTAAAAATGAACAGGTTTTTAACGGCCATGGGTTTTGCCGTGTTTTACCTACGATCAGTGCGCCACTTATTTGCAATACTGGTGTGGGGTTTTCAGCGGGGTTCCTTTTGTCACGGCTGCATCAAGACCGCGCTGAAACTGATCCGTGTATTCCTGATTGAATCTGCAGTAAAATCTGAATGTGTAACATTAATTTTGCTGTATGTTCACCAGATTTGCAGCAAAAGCCACCTGAGGATCTGAAACCGATTTTTCCGCCACATGAGCATCTTCCTAAAGGTAAGTTGACCGGAGTCAGATTTGCTGCAGTAAATTTGCAAATCCTCAACTCGTATAGAAAGCTGCAAGAGTCTGCTTTAAATTATGTGGATGTGTTGCAGCTCTGGGATGTGACCCTCTTCTGTGTGTTGGGACCAGAACCTCCATTTTTTTTTTCCACAGGCTGACCCCATTTCAGATTATTTTTTACAGCCACATCTCCTTTAATAATATGCAATAAAAGGATACGATTTGTAAAGTTTTTTGGTACCAAAAAAAAAAAGTACAGTGGTCCCTCAAGTTACAATGTGATCAGGATACAATACTTTCAACATACAATGGTCTTTTCTGACACATTGTATATCGAGTGCGATTTCAAGATACAGTGTCCTGAACACTGATACCACCAGTTATCATGAACATTTCACTTGTAAATCATCTGTTTTTAGTTGCAGTGCAATGAGGGGATTGTGGTTAGTAGCGTCTCCTACAGTACAGTGTGGTACACATGTCCTTGTATGCTCTTCATGCATTAGTGAGGTGCATGCAGTGATTGCTGGTCTAGTAGACCTCCTACAGTACAGTGGCGGTACTACATGTCCTGTACTGCCCCTTTACATGTATTAGTGAGGTGCATGCAGTGATTGGTGGTTAGTAGCGTCTCCTACAGTACAGTTTTGGTACCACATGTCCTGTACTGCTCTTACATGCATTAGTGAGGTGCATGCAGTGATTGGGGTCTATAGCCCCTCTCTACGACAGTGTGGTACTAATGTTCTGTACTGCTCTTACATGTATTAGTGAGGTGCATGAAGTGATTGGTGGTCTAGTAGCGCCTCTCTACTGTACAGTGGGGGTTACTACATGTCCTGTACTGCTCTTACATGTATTGGGTGAGGTGCATGCAGTGATTGGCGGTCCTAGTAGCGCCTCCTACTTTTACAGTTCAGTACTACATGTCCTGTACTGCTCTTACATGTATTAGTGAGATGCATGCAGTGATTGGTGGTCTATAGCACCTCTCTACAGGACAGTGTGGTACTACATGTTCTGTACTGCTCTTGCATGTATTAGTGCAGTGCATGCAGTCAGTGGTGGACTAGTAGCGCCTCTCTACTGTAGAGTGTGGTACTACATGTCCTGTACTGCTTACATGTATTAGTGAGGTGCATGCAGTGATTGGCAGTCTAGTAGCGCCTCTCTACTGTACAGTGCAGTACTACATGTCCTGTACTTCTCTTACATGTATTAGTGAGGTGCATGCAGTGATTGGTCTTCTATAGTGCCTCTACAGTACAGTGTGGTATTTACTTTGTCCTGTACTGCCCTTACATGTATTAGTAAGGTGCATGCAGTTGATTGTGGTCTAGTAGGCCTCTCAAACTGTACAGTGCGGTACTAATGCCCTGTACTGCTCTTACATGTATTAGGGAGATGCATGCAGTAAATTGTCAGTCTAGTCGCCTCTTACTGTCCCAGTGCGGTACTACATGTCCTGTACTGCTCTTACATGTATTAGGGGAGATGCTGCAGTGATTGGCAGTCTAGTCGCTCCTCTCACTGTACAGTGTGGTACTAGAGTCCTGTACTGTCTTACATTATTAGGGAGATGCTACAGTGATTGGTGGCAATAGTCCCTTACGTACAGTGTGGACTACATGTCCTGTATTGCTTTAATGATTAGTGGGTGTATGCAGTGTTTGGTGGTTAGTGTGACCTCTACAGTACAGTTTTGGGACTACAGCCCTGTCGCTCTTAATGATTGTGAGGTGATCCCTGTTTGGGTGGTCTATAGCGCCTCTCTACAGTCAGTGTGGTATTCATATCCTGTATTGCTCTTACATGTATTTAGTGCAGTGCATGCGGGGTTTAAAGGGTCAGTAGGGGACTCTTAAGTACAGTACGAACTCATGTCCTGTACTGCTCTTACATGTATTATGCGGTGCATGCAGTGATTGGTGGTCTAGTAGTGACTTTTTTACAGTCCATGGATACTACATGCCCTGTATGCTTTTAATGTTTTTGAGGTGATGCAGGGATTGGCGTTATAGCACCTCTCTACAGTACAGTGCGGTACTACATGCCCTGTATGCCTGTCAGTATTAGTGAGGTCAGCAGTGTTTGGGCGGTTAGTTGCCTCTCTACGTACAGTGGGACTTTATGTCCTGTACGCTTTAAGTTCAGGAGAGCACCCCTTTGGGCACCATGGGGCCCCATTTTTTTTTTCTGGTACATTGGTATAAACCCCATACCCAAAGAAGCCCTGTCCTCATCATAGACAGTGTTTCCGCTTTCAGCAGCGCTTTCAGAATGTTATATGGAAGGATGCGCATTATCTGGATTAGCATCTGCTTCATTTTCCGTCATCTTCATTTTGCATTATGTTGGGAACGTTTTCAGAACCAATTCCCAGTTTTCCATAGACTTATGGTTTCATCATGCAATGGTTGTCCCGGAAACCAATTAATATTGTAAGTTGAGGGATCACTGTAAAATCTGCAACAAATTCATCCTTCCGTTAGAACATCAGTCGCAGATTCTATCAAAGATGATGGAAAAAATAGTGCAGCAAATGAACACAGACCCCATTATATCCAGTGGGGTCCGTCGATGTCATGATGGAACAGAAAAACAGAAATCACGACACAGGCGTTTATCCGGCCTCAAGGAACCATGTAACAGCAGTGACAAGTAGTAAATTGGTTGGCTGCAAAGTTCAAGGGCCGGTTTGGTGTTGTGCTTCAATTTTTTTATATGATGTGATATGTTTAATGTATATCTGTGTGTGTCAGATATAGAATATTTTTGTCATTATCAATGAAATGCAGAAATTACTCTGAATGCATTTATGTTTGTTACCAGATATTATTGCATTGAAAAACAAAACATTAAACATCTCACAAATGTCCCCAATCCAGGAGAACAGTCCCAGATTCCAGTGGCTGTCCTGGGCGATCAGTGCTTTTCAATGGTAGGCACGTCCTGAGAAAAAAATGGTGAAGAATGGTTCATTGCATTCACTTATAGTTGGGAGGAATGGATTATCAGATAACCCCCACAAGAGTTCCTGGTGATACGCTGTAGCCGAACTGCAGGATGCATATATATCAGTAATCCTAGAGACTGCATACAGCAGCCAAAGAGAGGGAGTAAAATTGACCAGTGCATATACATAAAACATAAATCCTGATACCAGAAATCTGCATGGACTCCACATCTGGTCTCCTGGTGAGACAATATTAGAAGAAGGATGTAGAGTCTTCACTTCCACAGTATGATTACTGTTTTATATGGTATCATTAGAGCAAGCTATGAGGTCCTACCAGTCCTGGCTGACAATAAAGGTTAGGGACCTGTTACTGAAGACACGTCCATCAAGGCAATTAATGATGGGACCTCCAGGCTCTCCACCCCTCACTCATGTCCACTCAGCTGTGACAATGAAAGAATGAGAGGTGAAGGGGGTCCTGTCCTGGTCCTTTGATGTCTTTTAGGGATGGAGACACTTTTGTCCCTGGTATGCTGTAATTGTCCATGTTAACATAAGACCATGAGGAGGGAGTAGTCCTGCACAATGCCACACAACCCAGAAGAATAACTACACCAGGAAGATGATTTACATTTTATTGTGATTTATTGAGATCTACTGCACAGTTATAAATTTGCAAGTTGGGTTTCACTGAGTGATTTACTGAAATGATATATTTCTCCAACTACTTTTCTCTTATCTATCTATCTATCTACAGTATATATAATCTATCTATCTATCGTATATATAATCTATCTATCTATCTATCTATCTATCTATCTATCTATCTATCGTATGTATCCATCTCTATCTATCTATCTACAGTAGCTATCATCTATCTATCTATTGTATCTATCTATCTATCTATCTACTACAGTACTATCATGTATCTATCTATCTTATCTATCATATCTATCCTACGATTGTTCTATCTATCTACTCTTAATCTAACTACAGTATATATCATCTCATCTGTGTCTATCTATCTATCTGTCTGTAATCTATCTATCTACAGTATATATCATCTATCTATCTATCTACAGTATATATCATCTATCTATCTATCTATCTATCTATCTATCTATCTATCTATCTATCTATCTATCTACAGTATGTATCCTCCATCTCTATCTATCTATCTATCTATCTATCTATCTATCTATCTATCTATCTATCTATCTTGTCTTATTAAAGCATTACATTGACAATAAAAGCACTATGGTCACTCTTTTCACTCTTTACTCATCATTCACAACAATGATAAACATGAATATTTAGAAAATATATTTTATTTAAAAAAACTACGTAAATAAATAAATAAATAAAGACACTAAAATGACAACCATGGAAGGAAATACGTGTCAGGTGAGATAGGAAGGGAATAAGCGTACGTGTCAGATGTGGTAGGATTGTATTGGTTGCACTTTGTCAGTTACCTTTCATATACCTATTATATTTTATTGCATTCCCTTCTCACCTGACACGTATTTTCTTCCATGGTTGTCATTTTAGTGTCTTTATTTATTTGTGTTCTTTTTTCTGTATTTAATAAATGTTATTTTGAAAATGTTTTTGTATTTCTGTTTACTATCATTGTGGTAAATATACTTTATAGGGGGTTAGTGTACTTTTATTACCGTACATTACTTTATTTGTAGCCTATTTTTGTGTGTTGTATTACACAGATTACCTGTCTGATTCCAGCCAGAATCTGCTGCAATTCCATCAACGATGACAGTGTACTGTAAGTGAATGTTTTTATTACCATTTTTAACCTGTAGAAAATATCCTTACATATTTATAATTCATAGCATGGTCATTCTGACAAAAATATAGTGTCATTTTTCTTTTGCAGATCATGATCATGTGAACATGGCCCAAATGCACCTTACTTTTTTTTGGGGCTAAAGAAGGGGTGCAGACATCCTTATGCCCATGTAGGGCATATAAGAGGTACGGCAATAGACGTTTCAGGGGATCTCTTGCATTGCAGCAGTCGGTGGTCATGTCAACCATATCTGTCATGGTCAAAGAGTGGTCCTTAAAGGGACAGCGTGTAATTTCTGCATCTGAGATTAAGGGTTCACACTACCGTATACTGACTAATGACTATATCACTCGTTTTAATGGAACAACCCTTACTGTCCTGTAAGCAGGAATTAGTTACACTTGCCTACTGAGTGCTGTACCCAGCTGTGAAAGGAGGCTACCAAAGGACCCATGGACATGCATGTAGGAAAAAGAGAGTGACCTCCACAGAAGCTTGTCCTATCATGGGTAGGGGCCACAAAGTCCAAGACTGGCTTCATGGTAGAGGTTGCCTTCTTTGAGACCTGTATTGGCACGGGAGTAGATTCATGAACACATCACACAATATTTCTGGTACTCCGTACAAGAATTGGGCTCCCACAGACCTTGAAGTCCTAAAGTGTAGGGTTGTTCCTAGTTTTTAAAAGTTTGTCTGCAAATAATTCTTGGCTGTTGGTACTCAACTCTTTGTCCAGGTCTCACCTCATCCTCCATAGAAGGTGCCAAAAAGCCCTCTTAACCTTCTTCTGCCAAGGAATACATATATAAAACTTCATGTTTATAAAGAAAAGAATGTTCTGCCTCATACTTTTGTTGTAGATCAGAGGAGCCGCAGCACATTTCACACATTTTCATTCCCTATGATTTCTGTGTATTTCTACAAAAATGTTGGAAGTCAAGGAAAGATGAGATATCTGCACCAGTCACGAGCGAAGGAATGATGGAGGAAAAAAAATGAAATTATTAGAATAATCAAACAGTTGTTGAAGACTAGAAAGTCTTAGCTGTTTTTTTTCAATGACAGTGAAGTACAGTTGCTGGCTTGGCCACACAGTCCCCAGACCTCTACCCAATCGAACACTTGTGGGTAGAGTTGAAGAAAAAGCTGTATTTGTATCCAAGTCCAGTCTGCTCCAACATTGGGAAAGTGTAGAAGAGACCTGGGATCAGATTTTGGTCAAGATATGCTTGAATCTGATCCAGAGCCCAGAAGGATTCAGGCAGAGCTGAAAATCAAAGGCAGATTTCCCAAATACTAACAAAATAATAAAAATTAACATTTTGATTTTTAGGAGCAAAACAGTAACAATGCAGTTACAGGAAAGAATTTGCAGAACTAAAGCAGATGCTAAATAGTTATGATTGTCTATAAAATGCTGGTAGTCTCACAGTCAAAGCTGTAGTGGATGGTGAGATATGGAGCCTGAAGGTCAGAAGTTCAAAACATTATTATCAATTTGCTTAGCAAGATAGATACATAGATATAGAGACACAGATGGAGGAATAATACTGTGGATAGATAGATAGACACAGATGGAGGATATATACTGTAGATAGATAGATAGACACAGATGGAGGATATATACTGTGGATAGATAGATAGACACAGATGGAGGATATATACTGTAGATAGATAGATAGATAGATAGATAGATAGATAGATAGATAGATAGATAGATATAAATATGTATGTTGTTGCAGGGAATATAGAGGATATTTGAACCAATGTCATGGAAAAAATAGCTTTTAGATATGTGTCTATGTCCATAGAGAGGTTTAGGTTGCTCTGTGTTGTTGGCTGAGTTTTGGGTTGCTCCTTTTTTCAAGCTGTGCATTTTGGGCCACATGTATGAAAACGGTCTAGGTCTAAAACTCACCTTGTTGCCCATAGCAACCAATCAGAGCGCCCCTCTCATTTTTCCAGAGCACTATATGAAAAGAGAGGGGAGCTTCGATTGGTTGCTAGGAGCTCCGATTGGTTGCTATGGGCAACAGACAGTTTTCATACATGTGGCCCTTTGTGTCACTCCTGCTTGTTGAGCTTCAGGTTCAAAGCTCAGTCGACCTTCCCTGTAAGGCGACGTTCACATGGGTTAAATTGGGACGTATTTCGGCCCGTATTTCGCAGCGTACTGCGCTCAATAGGGGGCGAGATACGTCCCAGTTATAACGGTAATCCACAGTTCTCATAGAAAACTATGGATTACGTCTCCTCTCCCTGCTCGGATAATACGGCGAGCAGGGAGATAAGTGACATGTCAATTACTAGCGGTGAATACGCGCCGCTAGTAATGAATGGAGTCGGCGCAAGCTCCCGAAGTCCCAGCGTAATTGCGGGGCGTAATTTTGCAGTGTGAACATACCCTAAAGCTGCTCTCTTTTCTTCTTTTTTCTCTCACTGCTGAAGCTTCTGTGTCCCTTCTCCTCTCACACTGACCCGGCTGTACAGCTGTGATGTCTATGGGAAATAGCAGTCTTGTAGTTTCGGCAGATGTGTACAGCATGCTGTATATGAGTAATGCTGACTCTTATCACAGATTAATCTATTGTGCTCAGAAGAAAGTTAGCAAGTGGGAGGGGAATAAAACGTGACCAAGATCAGATTCTGTAGTTTGTTAGTAACTATGATACAACAGCTCTATAAACCCAGGGAATGTAGATTTGCAATGGAGCTTAAAACATCATTGATAGGACATCGCCAATCTGGACTCTTTGCAATGTGGATTTATTTTTTTAGTTTTATTACAGTACATAAAAAGACTTCTCATACTCTTAATTGCGTTTTGCCAAAATGACCTTTATTTTTAATCAATAGGATAGGTGACAAGTGCCTGATTGCTGGAGGTCCCACCTCTAAGGCCGTGTTCACACGGCTTATTCCCGACGGATTTGTGCGCCGTATTGAGCGCACAAATCCGCCGTGAATAAGGGGCGGGACAGGGGCGGGGCCGGAGCGCGGCAGGGCCGCCGCTCCCGGCCCCATAGACAATGCATTGTTTACGGCACGTCCGCGCCGTAATATAATGTGCATGTCACTTTCTCCCCCCGCGGCGGATTCGCCGAGCGGGGAGGAGCGACGGATTCCACTGTTCTCAATGAGAGCAGTGGATTACCGTAATTGCTGCCGCGGATTGGCGCCGTACTGAAGCGCAAATCCGGCGCGCAGTACGGCGCCAATTCGCGGAAGTGTAAGCCGTGTGAACGAGGCCTAAGAGTCCCACAGTGACTAAACTCAGGCCCCGAGTCCCTGTTCTTCCTCATTGCAATTTCACAGTGATGAAGAGTTCAAATAGAGCTGTTGATGAATATGTGATCTGCTGCTTTATTTAAAATCTAAGGGACAGATTAAAAAAGTGAATGCTGTACTAGCAGTCTCGGACTGGCCCACAGGGGAATTGGGGAAACCCCTGGTGGGCCCCTGAGCATGGCAGACCTGGAGTTGTTTTTTAACTGCATGTACATCCTCGGGAGAGGCAAAAAACATAGAAAGTGAGCCAAAAAGCAAGAGGCAGAGTATAAGAGGCATGTACAGTCATTTACAGTAGCTGGAGGGTGGGCCCCTAAAATAAACTCCACCGGTGGGCCCAGAAACAGCTCAAGTAGCTGTGGTGTGGGCCCCTAGTATCAACTCCACCTGTGGGCCCTGGGCACCCCAGTCCGACACTGTGTATTAGGTAATTAGGTGATAAATGACCATTGTGGGAATTGCCCTTGAAGGACACAGCTATTTTGGGTCTTGAAGACTCCCCAATTTTGAGCATTGAAGTGGTTCTCCAGTTCCATAATATATATAGGTAAATGGCACCAGCATGGGGGAAAATAGAGAAAAGTGATACTTACCTCCCTGTCCCCTGCTGCTGCAGCTACGGAGCTCCCCGAGCTGTATTTTTGGGGGTACATGGAATAAAAAACACTACAATTTTTGGGCCATATTCACAGCTCAATGGCTGGACTAGACTGAACCCAGTAGCAGGCAGCTGTGGCCTATATGCTATCTGGGAAAAATTAACAGGTACAGCTGATTGCTGAGCAAAAGCTCACATACCCCACCTCTATGGGAACAATTAGATGATAAAAAACTGCACATTAACTTAACCCGTTAACGACCCTGGACATATGAGTACATCCCAAGGTCGCTAAGGGGCTTTGCGGCGGGATCGCTCCGTGACCCCGACACACAGTTGCCGAGTGTTAGCGGCTGATCGCAGCTAGCACCTGGCAGTTACAGCGCGGGGGGTTGGCACTGTTTAACCCCTTAGATGCCACGGCAAAGATGGCCGCAGCGTCTAAATGATTGAAAATCGGTGCTGCGCACCGTTCTTCATTGCGATCGGAGTCCGATGCCTGGACATTGCAGCGTGCACCCTTGTGAAGGCCTCCATCGCTGCCATATTGCCGTTTGCCCCACTTCCGGCCCCAGGCAGGAAGTGGAGAAACCGCCATCTTGGTACAGCCTAACGCATTCTTATGCAATGCATTAGGCTGTATTAACGATCGCACCCCCTAGTGGAGAAGCGCCTTAGGGGGACTCAATGTTTAAGTAAAAAAATAAATAAAGTTTTAAAGTACAAAAAAAGTAAAAAAAAGTTAAAATCACCCCCCTTTCCCCATTTTACAAATAAAAGCAATAAAATTATAAAAAAGTCACACATATTTGGTATCGCCGCGTCTGAAAAAGTCCGATCTATAAAAATAAAACATCATTTATCCCGTATGCTGAACACCGTAGAAGAAAAAAATTCAAAACGCCAAAATTGCGTTTTTTGGTCATTTCACGTCGCATAAAAATTGGAATAAAAGTGATCAAAAAAGTCGCCTGCATTCCAAACTTTAGAAGTAAAAAGTACGCTTCAGCCCCAAAAAATGCCACCTCACTGACGTCCATAGGTGTTAGTACAAAAAAGTTATTGGCTGCACAAAATGGCGCCGCAGCGCAAATTTCAAAAATAGTAAATGTTTGGAATTTTTTTACGCCACCAAAACATAACGGAAACCCTACATATTTGGTATTGCCGGATGCTTATGAACCTGTAGAATACAGATAACACATTATATTTACCAAAGATTGAACGCCGTAAAAGCAAAAAACCTGCAAATTTGGTGCAAGTACGTTTTTTTTCACAATTTGTTCCACTTGGAATTTTTTTTGCGGTTCCCCAGTATATTGTGTTTTTTGAGTAAGTAATGTCCCATTTTTGTATGTGTTTTTTTTTTGTGGATAATGAAAAATGTAAACAATTACACCATTCTTTTTGGGCATCTGTAATATCAATTTAAACTGCAAGTCAGTTTTTAGCCATAGCAACATCAACGACATTAACTGTAATCTTTATATATATATATGTGTATATATATAAATAAATATATATATATATATATATATATACACACACACACACACACACAAACACATGTAGCTAGCGAATACATATATAAAATGTGTGTATAAATATATATATATACTGTATATTCACAGTACTTTGTATATATATTATATATAAATAATATATATATAATATATATATATATATAATATATATATATAATATATATATATATATATATATATAATAATATATATATATATATAATGACATCACTCCTGCTCTGCTACAAAACACCAGGGACTGCCTGTCTGCTGTCTCTGACATCATGTCCTCCCTGTATCTTAAACTAAATATCACTAAAACTGAAACTTCTAGTCATCCAACCATTACTAACAGACCTTACCCTGCCCTTTCTGTCTCAGTGTGTGGCCCACCATAACTCCAAGGCAAGCAGGCCGCTGTCTGGGGATATACTAGATTCCGATCTGTCCTTCATACCATATATCCAATCCCTTGCCTGCTCCTGTCACCTACACCTCAAGAACATCTCCAGAATCCGTCCGTTTCTCACTGTAGAAACAACTCAAACTCTCATTGTTGCTCTTATTCATTCTCGTCTCGACTACTGTAACTCCTTGCTTATCGGTCTCCTCTGTGCAAACTCTCCCCTCTCAAATCTGTCCTGAATGCAGCAGCCAGGCTTGTCTTTCTTTCCAGCCGCTATACTGATGCCTCTACCCTGTGTCAGTCACTGCACTGGTTGCCCATCCAGTACAGGATACAACATAAACTCATCACTCTCACTCATAAAGCTCTCCACAACGCTGCTCCTCCCTACATCTCCTCCCTCATCTCTGTCTACCACCCTACCCGCTCTCTCCGCTCTGCTGATGATATCAGGTTACACTCATCAATCATCCGAACCTCCCATGCCCGTCTCCAAGACTTCACACGTGCGGCACCAGTTCTCTGGAACATGCTACCGCGGGCGATCAGGCACACTCAGAACTCTCATAGCTTTTAGAGGGCCCTGAGAACACATCTTCTCAGTCTGGCCTACCAGAATCCCTAATGCTAACACCCCTCCCCTCCCCCCACACTCCCTAGCGCACTCATCTCATTTTCAGCACTTAACTGTATATAGATGTATACAGAGGGTGGCAGGTTCATCCGAATTCCATGTAAAAAAAAAACATATTTATGTCACATGGCTGGACCACTGTAAATCTAGCACTTCTTGCCCTTCGTCTCTCCCGTACACCCTAATAGATTGTAAGCTCTTGCGAGCAGGGCCCTCTCACTTTGTGTCTCATCTGTAAGTACTTTTAATGTGTAATGTCTGTACGTTTACCCTTGAATTTGTAAAGTGCTGCGGAATATGTTGGCGCTATATAAATAAAGATTATTATTATTATTATATATATACAGTATATATATATATATATATATATATATACGTTTTAAAGTTTTATATAATAAAATAATGTGTTTGTGTTGCCACATTTGCTATTTTTTGCATCCACATAACTTATTGGTGGCTTGTTTTCTCTGAAATGACTTGTACTTTTTAACGTACATAAAACTTTTTGTTACTTTTTCTTTCTTAATATAGGAGTTGGGTTAAACAAAAAATCCTGGCATCGTTTTTGAACTTACATTTTTTGAAGCTCATCATGCAATTAAATTCCTATGGACTGACAGAAGGATCCCTCTCCTTTTCTAAAATAACTTAGTCACCAGTTACGACCTGGGTGAGTGCAGTGGTGTGTTAGGCTATGCTCACACGGCTTAAAATGGGACATATCTTGCCCCGTATTTCGCGGCATTCTGCACTAAATACCGGGCGAGATACGTCCAGGCCCGCCATACAGGGGGTACAACCCATACAGCTGTACCGGGCCCGGAGAGATAAGGGGGCCCGCTTCAAGCAGGCCCGCTTAGTTCCGTTTTTTATCTTTTTTACCAACACTGTAGAGCACGGCGCAGCCGAGCGCCGCGCTCTACATGGTGAGAGGTCCGGGGGGGAGGGGGTGGGGGGGTGGGTGTGTGTGGTCCCAGCTTTGTATTAGAACCGCTCCGCCTCCGCTTTCAGCTACAGCCAGCGGGGCGGAGTGGGTCGGTGTGGGGGGGGGGGCCCGTACTCCCGGCTCAGCTGCGCGCAGCCTGCTAGCCCATCTTCTACTTACATGAGCCCTGGACCGGGGCGCGCTGTAGCCGGAGCCGGGCCCGCCTCCTCTCTGTCTGTGGGCGGCGGGATGCAGAATAATTTGAATCCGTGAGGCCCCGCCCCGAGGGGCGGAGCTTCACAGATTCAAACTGTTCCGCATCCCGCCGAAGGGCAGAGAGCAGCGGCGGCGACAGAGAGAGGAGGAGGAGGTCCCGACTTCGGCTACAGCGCGCACAGCGCACATGTAAGTAGATGATTTGTCACAGTGCGCAGCTGAGCCGGCCGGGACCTCCTCCTGAAGGGGTGCCCGGCCCCGGCCATGACTGTGGGGGGCCCCCCTTAGGCAGCCCAGGCCCCAGCCTTAAGTGTGGGGGGCCCCGTTAGGCAGCCCAGCCTACAGGGGGCCCTAATACTGGGGGGGGGGGGCTATGCCTACAAGGGGCCCTAATACTGGAGGGGGACTATGCCTACAGGGGGGCTCTAATACTGAAGGGGGACTATACCTACAGGGATGCCCTAATACTGGGGGGACTATGCCTACAGGGGGGCCCTAATACTGGGGGGGGGGACTATGCCTACAGGGGGCCCTAATACTGGGGGGGGCTATGCCTACAGGGGGCCCTAATACGGGGGGGGGGACTATGCCTAAAGGGGGGCCCTAATACTGGGGGGCTATGCTACAGTGGGCCCTAATACTAAGGGGGCTATGCCTACAGGGGGGCCTAATACTGGGGGGGGGGCTATGCCTACAGGGGGGCCCTAATACTGGTGGGGGGGGGAGACTATGCCTACAGGGGGCCCTAATACTGGGGGGCTATGCCTACAGGGGGGCCCTAATACTGGGGGGGGGGCTATGCTACAGGGGGCCCTCAATACTACGGGGGGGGGAAACTATGCCTACAGGGGGCCCTAATACGGGGTGGGGGTAACTATGCATACAGGGGGCCTTAATACTGGGGGGGGGGGAAACTATACCTACAGGGGGCCTTAATACGGGGGGGGGGGAACTATTGCCTACAGGGGGCCCTAATACTGGGGTGGAGTTTGCCTACAGGGGGGGGGGACTCGCTCTACGGGGGCCCGCGGGGGTCTCGAATCTATCGGGCCCCTACAGGGGCCCAAACACGCGGGGGTACTCCTAAATCTACAGGGGGGGGACTATTCTGCCTACAAGGGGGGCCCTAATCTACAGGGGTGGGGGGCACTATTCTGCCTACAAGGGGGCCCTAATCTACAGCGGGGGGACTATTCTGCCTACAAGGGGACCCTAATCTACAAGGGGGGTGGGGGGGACGACTATTCTGCCTACAAGGGGGCCCTAATCTACAAGGGAGGTGGGGGGGGGGACTATTCTGCCTACAAGGGGACCCTAATCTACAAGGGGGGTGGGGGTGGACTATTCTGCCTACAAGGGGGCCCTAATCAACAAGAGGGGGGGGGGACTATCTCCTACAAGGGGGCCTTAATCTACAGCGGAGGGACTATTCTGCCTACAAGGGGACCCTAATCTACAGAGGGCCCTATTCTACCTACAGGGGTGGCCTAAACTACCGCCCGGGGGCCCGAAGCTACCTACGTCTCCCCAAGCTACCTAGCTACTGCCGGTGGATGCCTTAGCTACGTCCGGGTGCCCGTTGTACCTACATACCGACTGGGGGAGCCCCATAATTACCAGGGGGTAATTCTTACCATTTGGGCCATTATAAATGGGGAGTTTGTACATGGGGGGAGGGGCACTCAGTTGGGAAAATGATAAAAAAAGAGTGAGGAGTCTCAGGTGTTTGTGTTGTGAATTCTGCAGGGACGAGTGGTGGATGGAAGTCATCATGGAGGTCTGGACTGAATAGAGAAGAAGAGGGAAAGTGAACGACTCCTCAGACAAAACGTCACCTGAGAGGCCCTAAATGTAAGTAAACTATTTGCAGAGCACATGTGTACACTGGTATCTATCACTATAGGGTCACTGTATGGAGGAAATATTGGTCTTGGTGTGATGGTTTATAATCAGTATGGCAGTATTATTCAGTATTGTTATGTTGGAGATATGTGGTGATGATGTGGCGGTATTATTAGGTGCTTGTATATTGTTCTTGTTTTGTGATATTGGTATACTGGTTTAGTCAATAACATTATGGTGTGCTAGTCAGTATATGATAGTGATAGGTGGCGGTATTATTTAGAATGTATATATTGTTGTTTGGCAATATTGGTCTGGGTATACTGGCTTTGCTAGTAACATTATAATGGTGACATGTGGAGGTATTTGCTGGACCTTGTATAATCCAGCAAGAACTAAATCCAAAAACAATGGCACAATTGCATTTTTTTTTCTTGTGACCCCCCCCCCCAATTTTTTTTTCATTTTTCTGGTGTGGCGATGGTTGTGGGATAGGTGGGGCTCTGTCGGGACGGCCGGGGAGGGATAGGGAGGAGCAAGGGGTTGGGTCGGCCGGGAGAGGGTGGGGGGGCCGAGACGCTCCAGCTGTATGGGGCCCCAAAATTTCTGATGGCGGCCCTGGATACGTCCCAGTCATTACGGTAATCCACAGTTCTCATATATACGCGCCGTGAATAATGAATGTCTATGGGACCGACGGACTGCCGGCCCCCCCCGCCCCACTCCCGCCCCGCCCCCGTACACACGGCATAATTGCGGGCGAAATGCGTCCCGCAATTATTGCCATGTGAACATAGCCTTACTGCTGATAAATGCTGCTGATTGCCCCTGAGTCCACGCTGCCTCCATACATTTACACCACTGCGTGGCAATTAAACCCACAGCTTACTTTAGCGGGGTTCAAATGTCCAGTTTTTTAGATGCAATTTTTGAAGCCAAAACCAGGACTGGATCAAAGCTGGAAGACAAATACTAAGGAAAGGACTGAGACATCTGGTTATAAATTCAGTCTTGGTTGTGGCTCCAAAAACTGCATCTAAAAAGTTGTATGTGTGAATGCAGCCTTAGATTCCAGAAAGGTAAAGGTAGGTAAGTAGTGTTGTGGCCATGTGGGCTGTCATCTAGCCTTCCTGTATACAGATTAAAGGCCGCTCTATGACCTACAATGACTTTTACATCTGAGCGATCAATAAAGTGATTTACTAGAACTTCTCAGAGGTACAGATATGTCCCGAGCAGACAATCAGCAGCAGCCATCATTGTCACATTTGCTCCAGACTGACACAATAAATTACTCTTTTGAAGTCCTTTGTCCTGTTGCTTCTCTGTCATTGATATATAAACATCCCTGACTACTTGTGAGGGGACGAGGGGTCAGCATGGTCTACATCTACCTTCTCAGGGTCAGATACTGTGCACAAGGGTCTGGCTGATGTGACTTCCTCCACTTCTCACATGCCTGAGGTCAGGGAGACAGTGACAGCAATCAGAGGTATGTTATTGATGGCTGGGCCAAGTACACACCCTGCAGGTAGGATAAATGTTGGGTTCTGAAGCCAAACTCCAACTCCCAGCAACACCCACAGCTTCTTCATCCAAGCTAAACATCAGCACCTAGCAGAGACGTCATCTCCTCCAGGTCATGAGGACAATTGTATCTCAGCTTCTGACTGTTCATGTGATAGAAGGAGAATTGAATCTTTTCCTTCTTCTATCCGCTCAGTTGTATGCTCCGTTCTCGCCATGCTTCCCTTTTTTCAACAGATTCTTTCAATTGCTTGATGTTCATTGGTCTCCAACCAACGAGCATTTGGTTTCCTATTACCAGAAACTAGAGATGATCGAACAGTAAAATGTTCAAGTCGAACTTCGAACAGTAGTGGTGTTCAGTTCGAGGTTCGATTCGAACCCCATTAAAGTCAATGGGAGAAGATGTTCAGGTTAATTTTTATACCTATACAGGTGAGGAATTACCATCCATAACAGTAAACTAGATACGGGGAACAACTTAATTTGGCTCTAAGGCTATGTTCACACAACTTAAAATGGGACGTATTTCAGTCCGTAATTATGCGACGGAGTGCGCAAATTACGGCTGGAATACATCCAAGTCATTACGGTAATCCACAGTTCTCATCCGCCGGGCGGGGAGATAATTGACATGTGAATTACCAGCGGCGTATATGCGCCGCTGGTAATGCAAGTCCATGGGCCGGCGAGGCGCCGGCCCTCCGCACCAGCCCCCGCTCCCGCCCCCGGCCACACGGCGTAATTGCGCCCTGAAAATACATCGTGTGAACCTAGCCTAAGAGGGACAGAAAAAAATTGAGAGGTTAAAATACTTCATTCCTTTCAATGGCTAACTGAAAAGATGAGGACAGCTTGCAATAAGAGCCGTAGCTATAGGAGGTACAGCAGTAGCAACTGCTACGGGGCCCTGCCTCCTGAGGGGGCTCAAAAACCCCTTTGACACATAAGAAGGCCCGTTTTAAAACACATTGTTAACTTGCAGGATCCCAAATTCACTTTTCACACCAGGCCCAAACTGACTTACACCTCTGCAGGCTGACCTAGATTAGATGGCAATTTCCATTGGTGCAGCGGAACATGCAACGGGGAACCCTTGAGTTCTTGTCGACTAGATAAGACGGCAAAATTGTCGCCAAATAACACTCTGGTGGGGGAAAGATGCACCAGCAATACCATCCCCCCAACATTTGCTTTCTATGGAGAGGAAAATGCATCTAGCTAAGTCCCTTTATTCCCTAAGCTTGCTGCACACCCCCCCTAACTAACTACCTAACTAAATAGCAGCTTTCCTATCTAAATAGCTTAATAAACAAATCATTGTGCCTGCATGCAAGCAACATAGACAGTCATGTAACAGTACAGGGGTGAGCTGAAAATGGGCATTCAGAATGCAATAAAATTGAAATATAATATAACATTTGGGCTTGTGAAATTTTAGCAGCCAATGAGAGCCCTACACCTCAGCGATGACGTTTTTGACACTTCTCTATGCTCTGCATTAATTGGATGGCTGCCAAAAGTGCAAAAAGGCGCTGAAAACTATTAAAATGGCGTGTCGAACGCCATGGTGAACTCGAACATTTGCTCCATGAACAGTAAAATGTTCGGTTTAATGACGTCCATTGAGTTGTCACTGCTGTTTTACTCCCCCTTTTATCTATGCTGTACATAGCGCAATTGTTTTTTAACGGTTTTATTTTTGTACATAATAAAGCATTTTAAAGATATTAAAAAAATATTATTTAACTGTATTAATATTTTTTTAACTTAAATGCCACAAAGTTTGTCCTGCTTCAGCCTTCAGGCCCTGTCCCCACGGCAAGGGTTTTTGGATGGTTTTACAGATGGTTTTTCAGTTTTGTAAACCGCCTGTCAAACTTTAGTGCGGACCTTTATGGAAAATCCCTGCAACAGTCCACACTGCACGGATTTTCCACTGGATGGTTTTTTAGACTATTGGTGGTCTGAAAAACATAGAACATGTTCATTCTTCCGCCCGGTTTTCGGGGAGAACATGAACAAGTCTATGCGAAGGGGGAGGGTTTTCTCCACAAACATAGGAGAAAAGCCACCCCATGCGGCCATGTGCACGTCCGCAAAACAGAGCAAATACCGGTCGGATAATCCTACCGGTATTTGCTCTCTGCCGTGGGGACATGCCCTCAGTGTGTTCAAATGAGGGCGAGTATGATTTGTTTGAACTGCATATCATGTTTCATAGTTTCATAGTTTGTAAGGCTAAAAAAAGACAAGTCGTCCATCTAGTTCAGCCTGTTGTGCTAAGGTGTTTATCAGAGGAAGTTCAAAACCCCAATAGGGAGAAGCCAATTGTCCTCATTTTAGGGAAAAATTCCTTCCTGACTCCAATCTGGCAATCAGAAAAATCCCTGGATCAATGACCCCTCTCCTGAATCCTAGTCACTATAACTTGTTATATTATTACGCTCCAGAAATGTGACCCAGCAGACTTGATATCACCATGCCTTACCCCACACTGTGCTTCCTCCTTTCAAACAAAGGTCTGTTTATGTAAAGAGTTTTGAGTAGCTACAAAATAGCTGGATAGTTAGCACTTCTGCCTTTCAGCATCGGGGTCCTAGGTTCAAATTCCTACAGGCCAGGACTGCTGAGCTCTCGTCACTGGTTGTATCCCCTCAAGAGAGGCTGTGCACTATGGATCACTAAGGGAACAACTAAAACAAAAATAATACGGGATTGTTAATAATGATGAGTGGGGAAAATGTTTATTATCTAATTTGCAAGCTTCCCATGTCAATTTTACTTTATGGCAAAACCCCTTTAAGTTGTTTTACATTTACTTTTCTAGTCCCACTAGAGAACATGAACATGTGATCCCCTGATAGATTCAATAGAACACTGCAATATTTCTGTATCACAGTGTATTATGCTTGTCAGTGCAACACTGATAGGCATGTTATTAGAGGCAGGGCCTCTAGATGTACAAAGATGACAAATCGAAAGACCTTTACTAGACCCTTAGCTGCCACAAATCCATCGGCACTAATTTGGGTGGGCCTATTAGGAGAGGGGGAGCCTTCCTTCTTCTAATTATTCAGATGCTGTAGTTGCTATTGGCAACGGCAGAAGTGCCATCAGAGCAGTATTGGCAGAACTCCTGTCAGGGACCCTGATCAAATCTTTAGAAAAATGGGTCCAATGATATAGGACAAGATAGAAACTGATAATGTGGGGCTCAGATGCTTTGGCTTTATGGGGCCTTGAAATTACTTATTGCATTCCCGGACCATGATATCTAAAGGAATAATCAGTCGGGATCCAAGTTATTGCCGATCCTGGACATTGCAGAAGATTTTCTGATGTTCATAGATATAGGATTGCCCTAACTGCTTGGCGGCAGTGCTGTATGTAGACAATGGCAAGGGATTAAGACAAGGAATGAAAAACTCTGCCTGCTATAGTTAACAAGAATGACTGTTTAGTAAATTAGTAAATTAGCCTGAGCCATAAAGTTGGAATTTTTAGTCATTTATTACAGAAAGCAAAAGCATCTATTCTTAGTGGACCAGTATGTAATTATGGGTTAGAGGTCACATAGCAATTCCTGTGCTTCCACCTGACAGAATATTACCTGATCATGCAGGTTATCACACACATACAAATGGCTGATGAACTGGTTTTCTAGTAAAGAACAGCAATTGATGGCCCCGAGCAGGTTATAATGAATAATGATGTCCTGCAGGCCTATTCTCTGAATGACAGGTGTAAACATTTCTTCACTGGGGTCAGGAAATTTGAAATCTCCCATGGAGTGTGAATATGTGCCACCAAGGACAATAAAATACAATCTACTATCTATGGGTTGTGACACTCATCCATCATCTGACCAGATAGACCTGTGCTGTGTATAGACAAATCTTGTCCAGTAAAAAAAAAAATCTGCTCCTCCTTGACTTATGGGCTCTCGTCCAGAGGAGAGGCTCCCACGCCACTCACAATGGAGCCAAGGACCTCTCCAGCGTGTCGGGATAAGAACCCGAAAGTCAAGAGAAGCGGATTGGCAGAAGCTAGGGAATAACTTTCTTTTTCAGACCACCCTGGACCCAATGGTATAAATGTTTATTTACTGGACAACCCCTTTTACTGGGGGGGAGGGAGGACTATATAAATGTGTGATTGATGGGATTCTGCAGATTGGGGCCGCCACAAATCTGGAAAAAGAAGAGGCTTTGGTGCCCACTAAAGCACCCCAGCTTAGTCATTGACGTGACCTGACGTGTTGTCTCATATGGATATATGGCAATGCCTGTTACTGCAGCTTATTCTGGACACATCATTCTACAGAACCAGAATTGGCTAATAAAAGGGGGTCTTCCCTATAATATTTAATGTGTATCCACCAATAAGGCATATGAGGAGCAGCTGTCTTAAAGGGTGCTCCCACAAAAGCATTTCATCTGACCATATGACATTCTCCCAATACTCTTCTGGATCATCCAAATGCTCTCTAGCAAACTTCAGACGGGCCTGGACATGTAGCGGCTTTAGCAGGTCACACGTCTGGCACTGCAGGATCTGAGTCCCAGTAGTGTGTTACTGATGGTAGCATTTATTACGTTAGTCCCAGCTCTCTGCAGGTCATTCACTAGGTCCCCCCGTGTGGCTCTGGGATTTTTGCTCACCGTTCTTGTGATCATTTTGACCCCACGGGATGAGATCTTGCATGGAGTCCCAGATGGAGGGAGATTATCAGTGGTCTTGTATGTCTTCCATTTTCTAATTATTGCTCCCACAGTTGATTTCTTCACACCAAGCTGCTTGCCTATTCCAGATACAGTCTTCCCAGCCTGGTGCAGGGCTACGAGTTTGTTTCTAGTATTCTTCGACAGCTCTTGAGTCTTCACCATAGTGGAGCTTGGAGTGTGACTGTTTGAGGTTGTGAACAGGTGTCTTTTATACTGATAACAAGTTCAAACAGGTGCCATTACTACAGGTAATGAGTGGAGGACAGAGGAGCCTCTTAAAGAAGAAGTTACAGGTCTGTGAGAGACAGAAATCTTGCTTGTTTGTAGGTGACCAAATTCTTATTTTCCACCATAATTTGCAAATAAATTCTTTCCCAAATCAACAATGTGATTTCTGATTTGTTTTCTCTTTTTGTTGAGGTCGACCTATGATGTCAATTACAGGCCTCGCTCATCTTTTAAGTGGGAGAACTTGCACAATTGGTGGCTGACTAAATACTTTTTTTTCCCCCATACATACATACAAATGTATTCACTGCACAATCTCTCAAGTGTAAAATGGCAATTTAAAGTGACAGAGCTATTTTTTTACAAAGGATATAGTCATGTTAAGGAGGATTTACCATTCACCCCTTTATATGTAACAATAAGAAACAATCTAAACTATCCGGAAAGATTACATGCAGTCCAAGTCTACATAAATAACTTTCATGGTGAATAGCCTACAGGTATATGCATGGAGCAGCAATACCTTCTTGGCAAGATGCCAGTAGAACTAATGAGTTATATCTGATAGAAAACAACGCGACATTTTTTGCTCCCTTGTCGCATCCATGGTGTTAATGTAAATGCAGATAATAATAAGCAAGTTTTGTATCTCACCTTCTCATGAGGCCATACATCCTTTATTCGGGGGCAACAGTAAGAACAGGGTGGCCATTTATCTGGCCTCCAAAAGCTTTTTTTAAACCTTTTCTGAAATTTATAAACATCCCCCAAACTTTGGTGGAATAATCGCCTGTGCAACACTTTTTAGTTCGCCAAAGATTAGGGGATTTCTGGGGGCGTCGCACCACATTAATTAAATTACACACATTTATGAATGTTCGATGCCACATCTAGGTGCAAAACAGTTAGAACAGCCAGACGAGGTTAACCCCTTAAGGCCATGTTCACACGGCTTTTTCCCCGGGCCAACCGTATTTAGGGCCCCGCAAATCCTTGCAAATCATTACAAACAAGTAACTGCCGTTTAAATTTGATTTTAAGGGGAAAACGGTTGCGTTCAGACGACACTTATTTCCTTCCGGATTGGGGCCGAAATCCGCTCCCAAAACAATGTGCATGGTCAATGTTTTCCCGGGACGGTTTTTCACCACTAAATGAATGGGATGGGAATCAGAGGAAAATCAGTTCCAAAAATTTGCCACACTTAGTAAAGCTTATTTGCAACTGTTTTTGCAACTGAATTTCAACGTATTCACGTGGGAAATCCACGGAATCAGTTCTAAATCACCGGGGAACAAACCAAACGCTGCCTACGACTTTTGACTCCTGAAACCCCGGGGGTTTGCGGCTCCCGGCGCCCTCTTCCCAGCGCAGCCCCTGCAAGCGCAAGGGAGTGGGGGAAACTTCTGATCCCCACATTTAATCCTTTGATTACCACTTTTTCGTGACACAGCATAACAAAGGGCTTTTTTCCGTCTCGCGGGGGTCGGACTCCCTTTTACCCGACAGAGCCCGTAACGCTGTACTAGCCCCAGGGTTTATTTGAAAACAACCACGATCGGGGCAGACGTGTGTCCCTATTTTTTGCCTGTGTCAAACTGACACAGATTAAAAAAATAAAAACAAGTAAAAAAAAAATGTAAAACATTTTATTCTTTCAGGGATTTAAAAAAAAGTAAAAAACAAAAAAAAAAAGTGTAGGAAAAAAAAAATAAAAATAAAATAATAAAAAAAAAATTGTCCTACATTACACACACCAAAAAAAAAAAAACCGACACATATTAAGATCCAGATCAAATAACCAGTAGAATTAACTAAAAAGTTATTAAGTTGAAATGTGAATGGGTAAAAAAAAAAGTTTAAAAAATAAAATTTTAAAAATTTAAAAGCCTCAAAATTAAACTTTTTTTCTGCCCCCCTTCCTGTCTCTTCCTCCCCCGTAATTTAAGCCTTTTGGGGCCGGGCCCCTCTTTCCCTTTTACCATTTTTGCTTATTTAATCATTGTCTTATTGAATTATTAATTGACCCCCCCCTTGTACCGCCATGAATCAATTGGGCCCTTTAAAAAAAATGTTAAAAAAATAATAAAAATTAAATATTTTAAAACTAGTCGTGGGCCCGCATAACCAATGAGTCCGACAAAGTCCAAAGGAGAAACCTGTATAAATTTAAGAACATTAAAAAAAATGACAGTACATCTCCTGCACCCTCTGAAGATCATGCCTGACCATCTGAGGGTGCAGGGTATAGAGTTCTGGAGGGTACAGACACAGCTGCTGCACAATCTCCGAGGGGTGGGGCCTCTTCCCTCAACGAGATTAATAACGTCCTTACTCCTCTCCTCACCTCTTTTCCCCCCCATTGTGGGATGCATCCAAAGGGGCCAACACAAAAATACAGCCCCCCCTCACCCATAAACCTCCTCCACCGTTTTCCCATAGTCCTCTCACCTCCACCTATCACCCCATAACCTACCCACCTCCACCTATCACCCCATAACCTTCCCACCTATGACCTCAGTTTATAGAGAGGTGGCCACAGATAGGGAAGTGCTGAAAAAAATAGAATTCAAGATGGTGTTGTAACTTTTTTCGGATAAGTTGTGGCCTGTAGAAAAATCACATGGAGTCTTGGACGAATGGAAAGAAAAAAAAAAAAGAAAAATTCCAGCCATAGAAATGTCCTCTGATCCCTAGATTAACTGCAAATGTAGTAATATAAAACGCTCTGTGTAACTGGTATCTACCACTATATAGTCACTGTATGGTGGTTACGTACAGTCTGCAGAGCCTGTCTACCTCTGTATGGTCACTGTATGGTTCACGGACAGTTTTGCGGTATCTCCCAACTCTCCTAGAGGCTGAATAGGCTATCCAACGTCCAGGAAACCTGGGTGACATCAAAACCCTAGATTAGCTTTCTTCCAGAGTAGTTAGTTACACAGTTAGGTGGAGTGGGCGTGAATTTTATAAAGGGAGTGTGGCTCAACACAAAGAGGACATGGCCATGAAGCTTCCAATCTCCCTGATGCCCATTTTCAAAAGTTGGCAAGTATGGTTTTAGGTCCTCTCCTCTTTTCACTTTACACAGCCCCTATTGGACAAACCATCATCAGATTTGGCATGGCTTTGTCTGATCTCTGAGTAGCTTTTTACTGTGTAATGCTTGGTTATGTCTGTACTTACACCCTCTAAATTGCAAAGTGCTGCGGAATATGTAGGAACTATATAAATAAAGATTATTAGTAGTGAAAACTCTAGCAGTGCCCTGAATACTTGCTAATAATCAGGGCCGTTCCCAGGCTAAACTGCACTCAGAGCGGAGTGAAGAAATTCCCCCCCCCCCCCGTTCTCCGTAACATAATGCACCACGATCACACATGCATCACCATCAAAACCAAATCCCCAAAAATAGAAAAAACTTTTTAAAACATTGCACAATAAAACCCCACTAAAAAATACTACATTATCAATAAACTGCTACAAAAAAAAAAATCCTAAGGCTAATAGTACATAGTGATCGAATAATACTGACACACCATGGCCACATATCACCACCACATAGTGACTGAATAATACTGTCACACTATGACCACATGTCACCACCATATAGTGACTGAAAAAAAACCAACCAATTTCTGAGTAAAAAACCTTAACTGCAGCCAAATTTCCGGGGCCAAACATGACCATTTTTGGTAGTTACCTTCTCACAAACCCGTAATAAAAAGAAATTACAGAAAGTTACATCCAGGATTTACAAGAAATCCTGAAAGTTTTTCCTTTCTCTTTTTTTTCTCCATCTGTCCCCCCGACCCCCGACAACTTTTTCCCCGGCCACAACTCTTCACTGTAGAATTTACAAAACAAATATCTTAGACTCCTTACTTTATCAGCACTTCTCTTCCAATTCCTATCTCTATACAAACTCCCCATCTATAGCACCTCAAATGGTAATAATGACCCCCTTGTGCCCCAAACAGTAAAAGTGCCCCCAAACGGCTATGGGGCTCCCATTTGTGCATCAAGTTTTAGTCTTGTTTTGTATATCAATATAGGAAGTAGTCCAATTCCCTAAGACAGTATGTAGGTACACCCCCAAACTAGGAAGGTAGTCCTCAATTAGGTATATTAGGTGTATAGCTCCCCATTAGATAGGTAAACTTATAGGTCACCCAATAGGTAGGTATCTCGGTCCTCTATTAAGTAGATATGTAGTTATATAGGTCTCCCAATAAGTAGAAATATAGATCCCTATTATGTAGTTATATAGGCCCCTATAGGTATTTAATTGCCCCCTGGTAGACATGTAGTTATATGCCCCCTGCAGCCAGTTAGTTGTCCCCTGTAGCCAGGTAGGTAGTTGCCCCCTGTAGCCAGTTAGTTGCCCTCTGTGGCCAGGTAGGTAGCTAGTAGCAGGCAGGTAGTAGCCCATGTAGCCAGTAAGTAGCCCACTGTATCTAGGTAATAGCCCCTGTAGCCAGTAAGTTTCCCTCTGTAGCCAGGTAGTTGCCCCCTGTAGTCAGGTAATATGGCCTCTGCAGCTAATGAAAATAAAAAAAAGATACTCACCTCTCCATGTTCCCTGCAGCATGGCCAGGTCCGGAAGCTGATGTACAGTGAATGCGGCGTGATGTCACCACGCCGCTTACTCCGGCACACAGCTCCCGAGATCTCCTGGGACAGAAGCTTAGGCTTCCAACCTAGGAGATCCAGCGTCACAGGGGGTTGAGGAAAGCCATGCATCACGACCCCTGCGACACTGATGTGTATGTACAACGCTCACCGAGCACTGTACATACAAGGGAGAAGGCAGGAGGGTAACAATCCTGTCTCCTACGTGCAGAGTCAGACGCTAATCGACAGGCGAGGCAGGCGGCTGTGGTGTCCCATCTGGTGAGCAGCACCCTGAATGATTGCTCGCCTCGGCCGCACCTAGGAATGGCCCTGCTTATAATACACATAGAGCAGACATAATATCCATCCTCTATTTGATCACATATCTCCATAATATGCATTCAGTGTATAGCGGGAGACCATTGGGACTCGCCTTGTCCATGCTGCTGCCTCGGGTTGCAGCAAAGCCCTTTTGACTTTTCTTAGGCTCCAATTCAAGATACAATCCTGGGAATAAGAGTGGCATTGTGTCTGGTAAATACACAAAAGGTCAATGCTCCCAAAGTCTGACTCCCACCCAGCATACATTAATGCCATATTGTACGAATCTGCTCTCTATGGGCGACATGTATGATTGGGAGTTGCACCTGTTTTCTGGCGAAAACTGCGCCTCACCGTGTCGAATCCCCTGTCGGACGCAGGGATGCGATGTTAGGCGCAACCTTTGCCACTTTCGGCTGCGCCTAACATGAAGGGGCGTGCAATAGGCGCGCTGTGGGCGTTCTGGGGCGGGACGCGGCAAAGTCGAAAACTCCGAGGCATGCAAGATAGCGGGTTGGCAAAGTGAGGCGCATTGCAGCGCTCGACAGCTCCGACAGGCAGACCTAGTTGAATGTGGTTTATCTGAGCTGAGAAGTCGAAGTGGAGCGCGAATGCTTGTAATGTGCTATATTCTTACACTGACAGCAGTACACTACTACATTAAATAATTGTTTAAAAAGAATAAATAATTAAGCAGAAATCCTGCTTTGGAGGACAACAGTCCTAGCAAGCCCTGTTCTGCCTTTTGTTGTAAAAACTGGAATTGCATTAAACTTCAAAGCAACCCCAAACATCAAAAAATTGTTATGGGAAAATTTGAATAAAACTCTGTCCAACATCTGCAAAAGGCTTAGTGATGTTAAATTAGTGTAATTTCCATGACTTGGGAATAAATTTTGTAGTGGATATTTTTTTCTTGAAGCCAAATAATTAAATTTTTCATTAATATTATTGTAAAAAAATTATTTTAAAACATTGATTTATTTTTCTTTTGGTTATGGGATGAACCCCCTCTAACTAATACCATTCAAACCCAAAAAAAAATGCACAAACACATTCACTTTTTGGTGTCAAATGGCCACAGCTTTATTTAAACCATTTAAGTACAACAAACATGGAAGGGGTCAGGTGGAGTGCTAGACAATTGTGTGATATTCCCAGCTGTCTGACATGCAGCACCCGCCAGACAGCAATAAAGGGGCGGCACGCTCTGGCTTGCCATTCTAGCAGAGCCATTAAAGTTTAGGGGCACCAATGACCCACTACTGAAGATCCTCACTCCGATTAACCACTGTGCCCGCCCCTGGATGCCATTACCATTATACCATCCTTAAGGCTGGCCACTTCCAAAGCTCAGCCTCTTCACACCATGAGGTTTAACATCCTCTATTAGTAAAATTAGTCCACATAACTTGACCTGCAACTTCCACCTGACTCCTGCACCGCAAAATAAAAGCTTGTGACAGGTTAATAATACCAAGATTCATATTTTCCATTTTCTCTTTTCTATCTTTTTTTTTTCTTTTTCTTTTTTATTTTTTTTGACCAAGTAGCAAATCCCAGACTCACTAGGAGTCATCCTACAGCACTCAGGAGAGGAAAACCCCCTGTGGAGGATACCTCTAGGGAACCAGGCTGAAGGATCGCCCTTCCCTGTGGCTTAAACGGATAATGCCAACACAAGTACTCATCAGTATCATAATAACTGTTTTTTTTGTTTTTTTTTAAACCAGGTATATAATAAGTCAATATAAAACAATACAATAATACATTCATCATTGTACAGATCATAGCTAAACACAAGCTTCAGAGCATTCATTAAATTAGGGGCGGGTGGGAGGGACATCTTTCCTTGCTTCTTGATCAGAAGAAAGAGGGAAGCAAGGAAGTGAAGACTAGAAGTTTATATCTATAGTCTAAACACCACCTCACCTCACAGTAAACTCTTGCCATCCAGCCACTCCTCCCTCTCATATCACAACCCCCCTGCTCATAACTATAAACTACACAGGCAGGAGCTTAAACACAATGCAGGATTACAAGCTGCCCTCTCAAAACCTATCCCCTTTGCTCAAAGTTACTTACAATAAATATACTATGCAAACACTGAAACCATCAGCTTAAATACCTACAGCCAAAAACTCCCAGACTATACGGGAGCTCTAGGTTCCCCCTTACCAAAGTCATGGTCCCCCTTCGCTTAGGGCTTCGGGGGGTTCTGTTCCAGCACTTGGATATGTCTGTTTATTAAGTAATTTATTTCAATGACAAATCCATTTTATTCTTCATACTGTGTAATGTATTTCCAACGTGAAATCCGTTCCGGAATTACATTGCAAATACGTGCCACACTTTGTGACACGTATTTGCAATGTAATTCAGGACGTATTTCTGAAATACAGTCCCCATTATTTACTATGGGGACTGTATCTCTGACGCGAAATCCGTTCCGGAATTACATTGTCATGAATAAGGAGTAGACACTCCGAAACGCGTCGGCCCAGATGCGGTTGTTTTTGTCATCCATGTAAAGTTTTAATCTATCTACAATAAAGCTTGGAATGTTTTACCTGGAACTGCAGTGAATATACGCTGGATACCTTCTCTACTAGTACCCTACATGTGGGTGTAAACTGCTGTTTGGGCGCATGGCAGGGGGTACAAGGGAGGGTGCGCTATTTGGCTTTTGGAAGACAGATTTTGGTGGGGCCATGTCGCATTTGGAAAGCCCCCAAAGTACCAGAACCAGTGAAACCTTCCAGATGTCGCCCCATTTTGGATTCAACACCCCTCAGGGATCTCATCTAGGGGTGTACTGTGCATTTTGGGCGCACAGGTGTTCCATAGTTTTTTTTCAGTATTGGGCTATGAAAATGTGTGGGGGGTAACGCAGTTCCGCCATTGTTTTTTGGGCTTCATTCTTACAATGTTCGCTGTACAGGATAAATAACAGGATAACTTTACTATGTGGTCGCTAAACTTACAATGATGTAAATTTTATATCTTTTTTTTTTGTTTTATTACTTTTACACAATAGAAATAGGTCTATAAAAAATTGCGTTTTTATGTTGTCCTGTTCTGACAACCATAGCTTTTTTATTTTTCTGTATACGTAGCTGATTATGGGCTTATTTTTTGTGGGATGAGTTGAAATTTTTATAAGTACCATTATGGGGTGCATATGATGCTTTGATCACTTTTATTAAGGTTTTTGTGAGGCATTTTAAACAAAATACAGCAATCCTGGTAGTGTTTTTTATTTTTATTTTTTACGGGCGGTCACCATGCGGTATAAATGACATTCAAAGCTTTACTCAGGCAGGTCGATATGATTACATTTATACCAAATTTTTATATTTTTTTCATGTTTTACTGCTTTTACACAATAAAAACACTTTTATTCAAAAAGGAAAACACGTCTTTGCATCGGCGCAGTCTGAGAGCCATAACTTTTTTATTTTTCAGTATACGGAGCTGTGTTGGGTCTTGTTTTTTGCGTGATGACTTGACTTTTTTATTGGTATAATTTTTTGATGACAAGACTTTTTGATCAGTTTTAAATCTGTTTTTTTGGAAGGCAGGGTGACGAAAATACTGCAATCCTAGGAGTGTTTTTTTATTTTTATTTTTAATAGCGCTCACTGTGCAGTATCCGTAATAAGTTAGCTTTACTTTGTGGGTCGATATGATTACGGCAATACCCAATTTTATATAGTTTTTTTATTTTGAAGCACTTAAAAAAAATAAATTGTTTTTAAGTGTAAATCAATTTTTATGCATCGCTGTCTACTGAGAGCCATAAACTTTTTTATTTTTCCGTAAAAAAGAAAGGTGTAAGGACTTTTTTTTGTGGATAACTAAACGTTTTAATTGGTACAAATTTGGTCTTTACATGAGTTTATGATCCCTTTTTATTCCATTTTATGTGCAGCGGGATGAACAAAAACCCGCAATTCTTTGATTGTTTTTTTAAAAATTTTTTAACAGTGTTCACCGTCCGGGTTAATTAAAAATGAACATTTAGGACAGGTGGTTACGCACGCAGCGATACCAAATATGGGTACTTTATTTATTTTTAATCTTTTTTTGGGCCGTTTGGCGTCTGTAAAGGGGAAAAGGGCGATGTACGTGTTTTTATTTTATTTTTTGTGTTTGTGTTTTACTTTTATTCACTTTTTTCACTTTTTTTAATTTTTTACACTTCTTATTACTTTCCCCATAGGGGATTTATAACAGCAATCTTCAGATCTTCTGAAGGTTGCTGTTATAAGGCAAGCCAATGCATAGCACTGTTGCTATGCACTGGTCGCCATGACAACTATCAGTCACGATGCCCACAATGCATTGTGGGCATCGTGACTTTCCCCAGACTGCCCCGGGAATGATCTTCAGATCCCGGGCATTTGGGTAGGAGATCGTTGCTGCACTCTCGTGCAGCAGCTCGACTTAAGCAGGCAGAAGGGGCTCCCTCATCCTGCCTGCTACTTAGCTCCGACGATCTTAAATGTTCGTCGGAGTGAAGGGGTTAAACACCCGCGGCCGGAGCTCACTCCGGCCGGGGGTGATTCGGCATAAAGCCAGCGGTAATTTACCGCTGGTCCCATGTCGCGATTGTGCGCGGCTCGCCCGCAAGCCCGCGTGATCGCCAGGACGTATGCATACGTCCATTTGCGGGAAGCTACTTTCTGCTAGGGCGTATGCATACATCCAATGTCGGGAAGGGGTTAATGACAAAATATATATTAGCTTCAAAGAAAAGAATATCCACTACAAAATGTATTCCAAAGTCTGTGAAAATTATACTAATTTAACATCAAATAAGCCAATGCAGATGTTGGCCAGATGTTTTTATTGTATTTTTAAATGTATTTGTTCTTCTTTTACCTTGTATTCTATTTAGTATCTACAGCAAGAGCCAGCACAGCACCGGTGTTGCTGGGACCTGTGGTCTTCCAAGCAGGATCTCTATATTCCCTGGGCTTCGTTTTAGACGTATTAACATCCGTATTTACATCCGGAATTACATCTGGATTTCCATATGAATCCATTGTAAGCTAATAGTTCATCATTTTAGCCACATTTGGTGATGTTTTTACGGGTGTAAATACGTCTGTAAATACGTCTAGGACGAAGCCCAGGGAACATAGAAATCCTGCTTGGAGGACCACAGGTCCCAGCAACACCGGTGCTGTGCTGGCTCTTGCTGGAGATACTAAATAGAATACAAGGTAAAAGAAGAACAAATACATTTAAAAATACCATAAAAACATCTGGCCAACATCTGCATTGGCTTATTTGATGTTAAATTAGTGGCATTCTCTCCCTTTTTTTAAGACTTTTTCGAGGTGATATTTCTTTCTTTGTAGATCTTATATATATTTGCTTTCATTTTAATACATCAAATTTTAACATACATTGAAACAGATTTTATACCACGTTGATATTTATCTTTATTCATTCATTCATTGGAAAGACAACTATTTCTCCTATTCACTAAAATGCTTCATGCATTTCCAGCCTGTCTCGATTCGTACGAGATGTTAGGCGCAGTCCTTCTGCGCCTAAGTCCCGCACAGCGCCTCACACACTGGCGAGGCGCAGTGGACTTTACACCACATGTATGAGCGCACCTCAGGCGCCGACATACATGAGGCGCAGCTTTTACTAAAAATCCCGTGAAAACGGGAGCTCCGACGTGCCGATTTTCATACATGTCGCCCTATGTTTGGAAGTTCAGTATCTCCATAGTAGTGCCCAAACCATCCTTATTGTATTGCACATACAGCACTATAGAGAAAACACTTGCACCTGGGCCCTAGAACTTGACAGAGCCTAAGGGTGCTTTCACACAGTGCGTTTTTGGTGCGTTTTTTTTTAAATAAATGCATAGTAATTAATGCTGCACATTTCTGCAAGATAAAAACCTCAGCAAAAATGCCGTAAAAAAGGCATCACAAATGCACTGTGTGAAAGCACCCTAAAAAACTATTTTCCACATACAGCACTAGTACTATAAACAACACCTTAGATCTGGGGGTCCAGGCTGTTACAGATTTTCACTGGGGTCCCAAAACTTCAAGACATGCCCCTGTATGTTAGGATACAGAGGTGTAGCTAGCAAAGACTAGGCCACATAGCAAAGGGTTTAATGCTTCTCCTCCCAAGTGTGAACATTTACCACTTCCATATTAAGAGAAACCAGACCAAACCCCTAAATTATGAGACTCCAGAAGTAACCTCTCTAACTAAACCTAAGACCAGATCCCTAAATTTGTAAGGGGTTAGTTATACTTGTGTTGGAGTTGGTGACCCAGTAGGTTGCCATGGGAGGCCATGCAGAGAGGAACCCTAGTCATGGCAAGGGAGAGGTTAAGAGTTAGGGGCTGTTCACACGGCTTATTTCGGCACGGATTGGCGCCGTACTGCGTGCCGGATTTGCGCTGCAGTACGGCGCCAATCCGTGACTGTCATTACGGTAATCCACAGTTCTCATAGAGAACAGTGGATTCCGTCGCTCCTACCCGCTCGGCGAAACCGCCGGGCGGGGAGAAAGTGACATGCACATTATCCAGGCGCAATATGCGCCGTGGATAATGCAAGTCTATGCGGCCAGCGGGCCGCACCCCCGCCCCGCCCCCGCACCTGCCCCTTTTCAAGCCGGAATTGCGAGCGCAAGCCGGCTCGCAATTCCGGCTGGAATACGCCGTGTGAACCGGGCCTTAAGGGAACAGTTAGTAGCACAGGCAGTTTTGGATCTGTACATGTGATGGAACTGTTGGGTTGCTATGGGAAACCTGGAGGTAGATGGCCTGGTGGTTATAGCAGAAAAAGGGTTAACAGTTCAGAGTTAGTGACGGGCAGGTTTAGCCTATGTTTTTAGTGCAGTGTGTCAGCAGGAGCTGGGCAGCCAATCAGAGAGCTCAAGGGGTGGAGCTGACCTAGAAGAGCAGGGGGGCCAGCTGGTGCTGTGGGGGATCAACGCTACAGAGTAAGGCTAGGTGCACACGGCTTATTTGCAGGGCGTAATTACGCCCCGAAATTACGCCGTGTGGCCCGCCGGCCCATAGACTTGCATTACCAGTGGCGCGTATACGCCGCTGGTAATTCACATGTCACTTATCTCCCCCCGCAGCGGATTCGCCGAGCAGGGAGAGGAGACGTAATCCATAGTTCTCTATGAGAACTGTGGATTACCGTAATGACTGGGACGTATTCCAGCCGCAATTTGCGCACTCCGGCACGTAATTACGGACTGAAATACGTCCAATTTGAAGCCGTGTGAACATAGCCTTAGGGTTCACATGGCATGTTCACATGGCGTAATTTCGGCACGCATTTCGCCGCTTATACGCGGTGAGATGCGCAACGCAATTACGGTAATCCATAGCTCTCATAAAGAACTATGGATTTTGCCTCGTCTCCCCGTGTGTACTATACAATCGTTTTGTACGCACAGGGAGATAAGTGACATGTCAATTATTCGTAGGAATTAAGCGCCGCGAGTGATGCATGTCAATGGGGCCAGCAGGCCACCGGCCCCACCGTGCTCCGGAAGTACGCGCTGATCAGCGCGACTCCCAAATCACCTGGCGTATTGCAATTACGCCGTGTGAACATAGCCTAAGACAGTCAGAATGTTCATTGAGAGTCTGTGAAGAAGGAGTCTGGTGGCGTGACCTTTATATAAACAAGTTGACACTAAACAGGATCCGAGAATAAACAGCCCTGACACAGAGCAACTAGAAATACAAGGGAAACCGGGGCCTCTAAATAAACGTGTAAACAAACTAAACAGATGACTAGATACAATCTTCAGGATTGGACTGAACAGAACAAAACTGGACAAACAGACGATACTAGATCAATGGAACAGAAAACTCCTAGCCACAATGTCTCAGGACATGCAATATACTCTGCGCCTTAAGGGTATGTTCACACGGCTTATAGTACGTGCCACAATGCACCGGGTGTTTTGGAACTGTGATTCCAAAGCATGGGGGGCAGCCGGATGCCGGCCCCATAGACATGCATTGTCAGCGCCGCGTATTCGCCACTAACAATTGACATGTCAATTCTCTCCCCGTGCGTAAAATACGATCGCATTGTACACGTGAGGAGACGATGCGTAATCCATAGCTCTCTATGAGAACTATGAATTACCGTAATTGCGGCGCTCATTTCATCACGTATAAAGCGCAATGTGCGCTGAAATACGCGACAATTTAAGTCGTGGGAACATAGCCTAACTGTCAACCTGTAGGAATTTTATAGAGGATAGCAGTAATTACTCCACTAATGAGCTCCTGGTGCGTGAACCTGGTCGGCTGATCTGAAAGTTGTTTGAGGTGGTTGCAGCAAGTGATCTAATATGAAGGAGAGAAGAAAATGGCAGGAAAACTCCTGCCATTCGTAATAACCAGGGGCATAGCTATAGAGTGCAGAGGCAGCTGTCGCTACTGGGCCCTGGAGCCTGAGTGGGCCCCTTTCTTATGTGACACAGAGGCCTTATGATACTTCAGTATTATAAATGTCCCATGGTTTTATAGATTTTGTATTGGGGCCGAGGAACTTTGTTACGCCTCTGGTAACAACTTTCTACCACCATATGTCTGGTGTGTCCTCATTTTGTTTGCCCTCATTTTTACACAAACTGGGTACATTTTGTTTAGTACATCACCACATTGACCAATTCAGTGGACTCCTGCGGTTGAACCATTTTAGCACACTACACGTTGCCCCATGCTTGGAATCTCAGTGGCCATTTACAGACAGTCCCCGGGCTGCAAACGGAATAGGGACTGTAGATTTGTTCTTAAGTTGAATCTGTATGTAAGTTGGAGCAGGTACATTTATTAAATGTAACTCCAGCATAATAGGTTTTTTTAGTTTTGGATAGTGCAGGGAAGGGTTTTTTACATTTGTTTTGCTGTCTGTGTCCTTTTTAAGAAGATTTCACCTCATTTTCACCTCATATGCTGCTGTGGCATGCTGGCACTTGTCATTCCATAGCTACTATCTACTGTGGAACATGGAACTACAAGTGCCAGCATGCCCCAGAAGTCTCCATTTGTAACTAGGGGACAGATGTAAGTCAGAACGTTGTAAGTCGAGGACTGCCTGTAATTGATTTTCTACAACAAGTCAAACTCGGAGTAAAACCCACTTCATGATATCACAGATTTTAGTTTTTATGCAGTAATTTACCTTTTTTTTTTTTTATAATTTTCTCCTTAAAAAGGTGAAGGGATCCAGCAGATAATGATGTGTAGGTAGTAGGGGGTTGTTAATGATGGCTCTCGCTAACCACAATGCTAATGTGTCATTAGTAAGTAGAGCTCTACTGATGAGGTGACTGAAATGACGCCCTCCTCACACCCACGTGACATAGGACCACCTATATTTTACAGCCTTCTATCCAGGTGACTCTTCCCTAAAACATTCTAATCCCCTGTAAAATTGCTGAGGACGTGCAATAAATATACTCCTCTGGAAAATGAAAGCTGAGCTCTGATTGGTTGCTATGGGCAACAAAGACAGTCTTACTATAAGACAGCTTTGATAAATAAGGCCAACTGTATATATATATTGGCCATGGCAATGTCTTAATACTCACCTTTGGGCCTCGTAATTTCAGGGATACTATAGAGCCATTTTATATGTAAATGCTTGTCCATGGGAACAGTAAGTTGTGCTGTTATCAGGCTAAAGATCATTTGAAAAATTTTACCTCAATGGTATGATGATCCCCAACAGTAAAGGTTCCCATATACATAACTGTAGTTACTAGAGAAGGTAATTGGTTACGAGATCTCTGGTATTTGTCAGTGAATGGAAACATTCTTGCTCACATCTAAAGTTTAAGAAAGTGAAAAACTACAGCATACCTTAAAGGACTGTAACTGATTATGTATATTGAGGTGAGCTTTCGAGAGAACTAGCTCCCTTCTTCAGACATGATGTTATACCTGGTATAACATCATGTCTAAAGAAGGGGGCTAGTACTCTCGAAAGCTCATCATCAAATATACTCAGTTAGCCTCTAAAAGGTATCGCCTGATTTCTTCACTCTTCTACTACTTTCTATGGCTAACACGGTACAACATTATACTACTATCTAAAGTTTAAAACATCACAAACCTAACACAGCAATCCACCGAGTTACAATGGACTCAGTATACAATATTGGGACGTTGTATATTGAAACCACCCTCACCATACAATGTCACAGACACTGCTGACCTGCGGCTCAAGTGATTGACGGAAGATCCCACCAATTATTAGGAACATTTTACTTGTAAAATCCCCTGTATTAGTGTATGCACTGATTGGCGGTCTAGTATCGCCTCTCTACAGTACTACATGTCCTGTACTACTCTTACATGTATTAGTGCGGTGCATGCAGTGATTGGTGGTCTAGTATCGCATCTCTACAGTACAGTACGGTACTACATGTCCTGTACTGCTCTTAAATGTATTAGTGAGGTGCATGTAGTGATTAGCGGTCTAGTATCGCCTCACCACAGTACAGTGCGGTACTACATGTCCTGTACTGCTCTTACATGTATTCGTGAGGTACATGCAGTGATTGGTAGTCTAGTAGCGCCTCTCTACAGTACAGTGCGGTACTCCATGTCCTTTGCTGCTCTTTACATGTATTAGTGAGGTGCATGCATTGATTGGCAGTCTAGTATTGCCTCTCTATAGTACAGTGCGGTACTACATGTCCTGTACTGCTCTTACATGTATTAGTGAGGTGAATGCAGTGATTGGAGGACTATAGCACCTCTCTACAGTGCGGTACTACATGTCCTGTACTGCTCTTACATGTATTAGAGCATTACATGCAGTGATTGGTGGTCTAGTGGCGCCTCTCTACAGTACAGTGCGGTACTCCATGTCCTGTGCTGCTCTTTACATGTATTAGTGCAGTACATGCAGTGATGGGCAGTCTAGTAGCGTCTCTCTACAGTACAGTGCAGTACTACATGTCCTGTACTGCTCTTTACATGTATTAGTGCAGTTCATGCAGTTATTGGCAGTCCATTTGCCCCTCTCTACAGTACAGTGCGGTACTCCATGTCCTGTGCTGCTATTTACATGTATTAGTGCAGTACATGCAGTGATGGGCAGTCTAGTAGCGTCTCTCTACAGTACAGTGCAGTACTACATGTCCTGTACTGCTCTTTACATGTATTAGTGCAGTACATGCAGTGATGGGCAGTCTAGTAGCGTCTCTCTACAGTACAGTGCATTACTACATGTCCTGTACTGCTCTTACATGTATTAGTGCAGTACATGCAGTGATGGGCAGTCTAGTAGCGTCTCTCTAAAGTACAGTGCATTACTACATGTCCTGTACTGCTCTTACAAGTGTCAGCATGAGCGGCTCCTTAGGGCACTAGGTGAAGGCCCTATTTTCTTTTTTTCTGGTACATTGTATATATAGTACATGACCCAAAGAAGTTCCTGTCCCCAACATAGAAAGGGATTTCCAGCAGCTCTTTCTGATGTTATATGGGAGGAAGTGCATTATCTGGCTTAGTATCTGCTTCATTTTTTTTAACCTTCAATTTTCATTATGTTGTCCCATTTTCGGACACTAGAACCAATTATCACTTTTCCATAGAGTTATGGAGTCATCATAAAATGTTCGTCCTAGAACCAATTAATATGGTATTTTTAGGGAGCGCTGTACCTATTCTGACTCCAATACGCTGACAGCAAGTGTGAAGTTCATCAGGCCCATGTGGTAATGGAAGCCTGGAATAAACTCCTGTTGGTTCTTCATACTTGCCGGAGCAGTTGAGTTGACACTGTCTGACAAGATTACTGAAGTAAGTTCTTACAGTTTAATACAGACTTCCATTACCACATGGGCCTGATGAATTTCTACACTTGCTGTCAGATATGGAGTCAGAATAGTGAAAAGATGGTTTAGAAACACAGATAAGCTCACAACTTCAGCAGAGATTACCACATACAGCTGCAGTGTTGTGACAGTGACAAGCAAGCGTGAGTCTGCAGTATAAATAGCAGCTTCTGCTCAAACAGAGCTTAGACCCTTCTAGCAAGATCATCCTATTCCTCCATCTTATATCCTGTCTGTGTTACACCATGGCTGCAGGCAGCACCACTCACAGTGAGCAGCTAGAGCTGCAAGATGATAGGAATCCTACTCCACAACCTAGTGAGAGCAAGATGCCTGACTCACCCTACATGGAAGGTCAGAGAGAATCTTGAAATCATAAAAAGTGAAATACTTTCTGAAGCTACTGATCAATGGGAAAAACTGCTTAGTTATATCTCCCACATCTCACAGGGTGCTTGTAATGAAACACTACTGGAAGAAGCCCTAGGACAACTCTCTGCAATGTATGAACACTATACCATTAAAAGTTCCGATTACTGTGATGTTTTACAGAAGCTTAATACCCCAGATTCTCTACAAGAATTGCTCAGCTTCCAGCGCCTTAATATTGAACGTGAAAACCTGATATGTGAAACTAAGTCCAAATTAATGTCAAGAACCACACAACTGCAGGAAACATCATCCTGTGTTTCCAAATCTACTAGGCATTCCAAAAGATCATCTAAGTCACGATCTTCAAGATATTCTACGCTCAGTGAACAGCTCATAAGAGCACGTGCCGAAGCTGAGGCTACTAGAATACAGGCAGAGTTTGCACAAAAAAGGGCATCTGTGGAAGCAGAAACAGCACAAAAAAGGGCATCTGTGGAAGCAGAGACAGCAGCTATGGAAGCAGAGACAGCACAGAAAAGGGCAGCTATGGAAGCAGAGACAGCACAAAAAAGGGCATTTATGGAAGCAGAAACAGCATACAAAAGAGTCGAGATGGAAACTCTGCAGAAACAATGTGAACATGCCACCGCCATGGCAAGATTAAAGGTTCTAGACTTCCGGTTCCAGCGCGCACATGAGCGGTCGCACGGAGTAAGTGCTCCCGCTCCGACCCGCTTCCCAACAAGGCTCCCCGCTATCTCCGGGAACTTAACGGCACTTTTCAGTGCCAGAAACAATTCTCCGTCTCCGGTGCTCGGAACGGAGCTCCTTGAAGCCGCGGGGACCCGCGACTAGGCAGCAGCCCAGCCGGCCTGACAGTGCGCTCTCGGCCAAGATGGCGCCGGACCCGCCGCGCTCCACGAGGAGCGGCCGCATTATCTCCCACACCACGGCCCTACAGCAGCCCCAGACGGAGGATTCCGAGGAGGATCGCCGGGAGCAAGCACCACAGGATCCGCAGGCAGACACAGTAAGCCTGCCCCATACAGGGGTCCATGAAGCTGCGGGCCCTGCAAGCCTAATGCAGGAGGAATCAGAGGGGGGGCGAGCAGCAACAGCGGGCAAGAGTACCCAAGCAGCTGGGGAAGGGAATCTCCCTCGTTCTGAGGCCCCTTTACAACAGCGGGCTCCTAAGCCCCAGAGAGAGGCCCCAAAGATCACTGCTGGATCAGGAGCTGATGACAAGGTCCCACAGCGGGATCCCTCCATCCTACAGCCGGAAATCTTTGCAGCTCAGCAGGACTCTGAACCTAACCACACACCTTCAGTCACCAATGAGGAGGGTGAGGAGCAAGTGCCAGGGCTGGGACTCTCTTGCAAATCTCTGGCGGTAGCTGTAGCTAAGATACTGGCACCTGAGCTTTTGGCATCATTAGAAGCTGTGGTGGCAAGATCAGTCTCTGAGGCAATAACCTCAGCTTTATCCTCTGTCAAATCGGACGTGGATAAGCACAAGCTCCAAATCGCTGACCTTGAAGAAAGAACAAATGAGGTGGAAGACGACATTATTGATGTTAAAAGCTCCATAGAGACAATGCTCAAGAGAACGGAGTATCTGGAATTCAAAGTTGAAGACCTAGAGAACAGGTCTCGCAGAAATAATGTCCGTATAATAGGGCTGAATGAGGATATACCGCAATCTGCCTTGCCAAAAATCTGCTCTGAGGAGATTCCGAGAATTCTGGGGATAGAAAGCCGATTGAAAGTGGAAAGAGCCCATAGAATAGGCCCCCCACGGGTACCAAACAGTGATAACAAACTACCCCCACCGAGGGCTGTGATCGTCCGCTACCTTGATTATGCAGAAAAAGCTTCGGTACTGCAAGCCTACCGTGCGAGAAGAAACACCTTAGCATATAGAGGTCAACCTTTATTACTTTTCTCGGACTACTCGGCCGAAGTATCCAGAAAAAGGAGAATGTTCTCGTCGGTGTGTTCTACTTTAGTCAAAAAACAGATTCGCTTCAATCTGCAGTTCCCGGCGACTCTTAAAATTATGCCGGAGCAAGGTGCTCCACTCCTGTGTTACACTCCGGAGGAAGCAGAGGCCTTCTTGGAGGAGCTCCCCCATAAAGGAGACAATCCAGATCGTCAGAGCCACTCGATCAACAAGGAATCAAGGCGGAAGGATCTCCCTCAATATTCTAGGGAAAGACGGGACAATAGGAGCACAGAGGACGCGACTTCATGGAGACGCCGACGAAGAGATGAGTGGGATGTTGAACTGGTCCTGGAGGGTGGTGGTTCATTATAAGGACTAAACGACGACAGTTGGGGTCATTTTTGTGTGGTTATCACCGGGGTCCACATCCACACTGTAGTACTGGTTATATTATGTGCACCCGGGGATGCAGGGTGGGTTCTGGGGCGTACAACCTTATTTGACAACGGGGCATTATAATGTTAAGGGATCCTCACTTTGTGGTGGGTAAATGTTGGGGAGGTGTAAGGGTCAAGGGACGCACTAGGGCTGAGCAGCTCAAGGCATAGGGAGTTTAGCAATTTGAGAGGAAGCGAGGGTCGGAAGGGAGGAGTGAGGACAGCGAAGTTCGCCTCACTAATTTAGGTGCGAAAAAAGAGAAGTCCACAAGGAGGTGAAAGGAATTTCGTAAGGAGTTTTGGGGGTTTAGCTAAACCAAGGGGTTTACAGAAGGGAGGGAGGGGGGGTACTCTCTTGTTCAGGGCGTGGCAGCTGAAAACTTCTGGGGCACCAAGAGTTAAAATGAAAATAACGTCATGGAATGTTAAAGGTTTGCGCTCACCACAGAAAAGGATGCTAATCCCCCATCTCCTTATCTCTGATGGGTGGTCCTCCCAGGCAGGCAAGCAAGTGTTGGCGCTTTCCCGCATACTTGATCCAGTCTGATGACTTTAAATCGTTTATACAGGTCCAATGGGCCAACTATGTGGACGATAACCTGGCACATGTGAATGATGCGCCGTTGTTCTGGGCTGCTGCAAAGGCGGTGCTTAGGGGGCACATAATTAATTATGTCTCAAATAAAAGACGGGAGGTGAACAGAAAGTTTTGGACCCTTCACTCCACGCTATTGCAGGCACAGAGGGAAATGGCAGGCGACCCAACTGAAACAATGACCCGGGCCTACAGAGAGGCGAAAGAGGTATTTGATTCATTTGTACAGAGTCAAGCGGGGTGGCTAGTGAGACTTACGCAGAACAAATATTTCAGAGGCGCGAACAGGTCAGGGCAACTCTTGGCTCGACTCATCAAAACACAAAGAGCACGAAAGCCAGTAATAGCACTGAGAGATCCGTCATCCAATAACATACACACTAACCCAGACGAGATAGTTAATCTTTTCAGTGACTACTTTGAAGATCAATACAGAGCCACACCAACGGACACAAATAAAATTGAATCTTTTCTGGCATCCCAGTCCTTGCCAGGCCTTTCGGAGGACCATAGGTCCTTGCTAGATGACCCAATCACAGAGGAGGAGGTGAAAATAGCCATAGCCTCTTCCCCAAGCAACAAAACCCCGGGCCTGATGGGTACAGTGCGGAATTCTACAAACTCCTATCCCCACAGGTGTCCCCAATTCTTACATCTTTATATAATACAATCTACCAGGACCAGGGATCCATGGATCATTTTCTAGATTCGTGCACCATACTTTTACCCAAGCCGGATAAAGATTACCTATTGATTAAAAATTACCGACCCATAGCGTTGCTCAACTACGATTATAAAATTCTAACCAAAATCTTAGCAACCAGAATGCAAACTTTTCTCCCTTTAATTACCCATCCATCGCAGAGAGGATTCATCAAGGGAAGGCAGTCTGTCAAAAACATCAGGACAGCAGTGAAGGCGACGCTGAGAGCCATGGAGCCAGATGCCAAATCTTCAATGCTTTTAAGCCTGGATGCCTCTAAGGCGTTTGTCCTGGCCTTTCCTCGCTGCTACCCTGACAAATAGACAATTTGGCCCTAATTTCCGAACCTTTATTTCCTATATCCAAGAAGATTCTCACACCACATTATTAGTCAATAACTCCTTGACGGATCCGATCGACATGTTTAGAGGCACGAGACAGGGATGCCGCTACCCGCCCCTCCTGTTTAATCTGTCTCTGGACCCCCTCTTTATTGCATACAGCCTTGGAGATAGGGATGACCAGAGACCGCCTTCTCCCCACCTCAGTGGAAATAGCCGCTTTTTGCGGATGATGTGCTGTTGGTGATCCAAGAACCGGGCTGCTCTTCCTCAAATACTACAAACCTTGACAGAGATAGGCTCGCTTAACCGGTTATAACATAAACGAGATAAAACAAATGCTCTAATGTTACGAGGTCCGGCACACCCCGCATGGGCAAGCCAATACCCCTTTAACTGGTGCGATAAGTCGCTATCATATTTGGGGTAAAAATAACAAGAAATCCTGACCTGCTTTATAGGTTTCAACATCTCCGCATACATTACGGAAATAGGGAAGAGATTGGAGGCATGGAGGAAATTGCCATTGTCATATGTAGGAAGGGGAAATCTTTAAAGTTAGTCGAGTTCCCCAAAACTTCTTTACCTGCTACACTCCCTCCCGATTTATATAACACACAAAGACGTGAAAACAACATTGAAGCATCACACCGCCGTTTGTTTTGGTGTGGGGGGGAGGCCTCGGAATCCCGTGGTTGGGTCATGCAGCAGCCCAGAACAAATGGAGGGCATTAATCTACCCAATGTCAGAGCGTACAACACAGCAGCTCTGTTGAGAGTGGCACTGGATTGCTAGGTGGAACGGCAGTATTTGCGACACCGTATCTGATCAGGCCTGCCTTGGGAGACTGTCCCTATCTGACTTCTTACATATCCCCGCACAACTCGTTCAAGCCCTGGTCAAATCGAATCCTTTATTGGAGGCTACTAGAAAAGCATGGCAGAGGATGAGAAAAGAACATCATCTACACCCCCAGGCGTCGCTATTGCGCTCCTTTTGGGGTAATCCAGACTTTCAGGGAGGAACCCCCCATAGAGAGTTTGACCACTGGAGGAAAGGGGGAATTATATGGATAATTAATCTGTTAGATAAAGAGAGACAAAGACTACTTACTCTTGAGGAACTGAGGCTTCGGTTCCCGGGGTAAACATCTCTTTCTTCTCATACCTTAGCGCCCGTAAGTTATGCCAGTGCCATTATGAACACAGATAACCTCACACGAATGGAACCCGACCTCTGGAAAACTTTGGTTATAGCACCTCCTCCAGGGACTGACATCTCATCTCTATAGATTCCTACATCAGCCCTTAGATTTTGCACAAACAAATATGGGAATTACAAAATGGGTAACGGATGACCCGGAGTTGGGACTTACAATCCTTCAACAGGCTTTCAATAATAGCCGCAAATTCTTATCGGCTAGTAGATACCTAGAAATGTCCCTGCAGCTATACCACAGAGCGTATATATCACCAACTAGAGGTTTTAGGATGGGGATCTTTGAGAGTGACAATTGTTTCCCGCTGTCGAGCCCAAGGGCAGACATTACCACTGTCTTTGGATTGCCCAGTAGTCCAGAGATTCGGGAATAGGGTGATGTCCTTCACAAGGGAACACTTAACAAACTACGTCCCTAACAACCCACTATGGGCCCTATTTGGACATGTGGACACCCAAAGAACGCCCTGTGCACCGGGGAGTAGGAAGCTTCTATACATGATCTCAGCAGAAGGGATTAAAACAATCCTAAACACCTGATACACGACAACTCCCCCCGCCCTTCAAAATGTTTCCTGAAAAGCTGTCCTACATCAGGAAGATGGACTGGGTAGAGTCCTCACAAAAAAAGGAATCGCATACCAAAAAATGTTTTGAAACATGGAGTAGTTTTATCCCTTTATTACCGATAGGATACAACAGGCCATAAAAAGACTGTTTTCAGTCTTACAACATGGTATCAACAACAACTCTTACTGGGAGACCTGCCTATATACTAATGCCAGCATAATAGCAGAGGGACCTGGGGTCGTGCGTCGCTCACAACCGCTTGCTTCTGCAAATTGAGATGGAAAAGGCGTAAATTGTTTGACAAGTTGACTGATCTTTTGCATGTTAATGGTTTCCTGCACATGAAATGGTTTTGTGTGAAGGAAAACTAGAGTGTTTTTAAGATGTCCTATTTTTTTTACTCAAAAATCTTGAATACTAATGGTATCTGTTTGAGCTTAGACACCTATGTGCCTATAGATAATCTCATGCGGACACATTAGCTAAAAAGCATGAGTTCAGCTCCCATTGGTCAACAGCGAAACAAGCTGGAAAAAGAAGACACCTGCATCAACGAGATGGACTCATAAGCTCTATCGTTATTTAGTTTAATATTTTTGTTTGTTTAACAGAAAAAAAGGAAAAGAAGGCACTTCACTCGGTAAACGTTTGTAACCCATAAATGCATGTCTAGTGATAATCAACTATTCAACGTTGCTGTATTGGAGTGTTAATAAACACATTTAAAAAGAAAAGGATGCTAATACTGCGACATCTGAAGAAGCTTAAGGTTGATGTGGCTCTGTTACAGGAGACCCATCTGGTGGAGAGGGATTTTTTTCGACTCAAAAAGACATTGGTAGGAGAAGTGAAAGGTTCAGAAGCAATAGGAGGAAAGGCAGGGGTAATTGTCCTTTTGCGCAAAAATTTCCCCGGCAAAATACTATCCATAGATACAGATGGGGGGCAGAGTCATTAGCTTACGGATTGAATCAACAGCAGGCACTTTTAATTTGCTGAATGTGTATGCGCCAAATGCGCCGGACAAATTTTTTTTGGGAGAACTAGAGTCCAGACTGGCCCAGATGTCAGAGGGGGGGATTCTGATGGGAGGGGACTTTAATTGTGTCATGAATGAGTTGGAAGACAGGAAAAGAGCGACTAAAGCCACTTCATCCAAAGTCACAAGAAATAGCCTACTGCATGACTTAGCTGAAAACATAGGCCTCTTAGATACATGGAGAACCCTGAACCCAGCGGAGAGAGAGTTCACTCACTTCTCCCATGCGCATGACTCTTGGTCGAGGCTGGACTATTTTTTGGCTGACTCCAAGATGGCGAGCAGGGTAGACTCGGTAGACATAGGGGATCTAGTGATCTCGGATCACGCGCCTGTGATAATCTCACTGCGCGAATCCTTCCCCAAGGGGACAGATGTTATCTGGAAATTACCCCCTTCTTTGTTGGGGGGATGAGCAGTTCAAAGACCTCATAATTCAGTGGTGGGGGGAGTACGAGAAGGATAACGAGGGTCATAAACAGACGCCCTCCTTGTTCTGGGATGCCGGTAAGGCAGTGCTAAGGGGCAAGATTATGTCCTACATGGCAGCAAAAAAAAGTAAGATACGACAATCCTTCGGTAAGGCGGCTGCCACTTTGAGGGAGACTTACACTACTTATCTATCGGTTCCCTCGGTTGAGAATAAGGAGAAATGGATTGCGGCTAAAGAAGCCTTTGAAGTACAGCAAAAGAGGGAGGAATCTTTACGGTTTGACCAATATAGGGCGTCCCTATTCAAATTTGGAAATAAAGCAGGCAAATTACTGGCAAATTTGGCCAAAGGGAGGAGGGGGATCACAAACATCATGGGGCTCAAATCAAAGGAAGGGGAACTGATAAAAGATCCCAAAGGGATCAACGGGATATTACGAGAATATTATCAGAACCTATACACTCAAGCAGACTCTGACATATCGAAAGGGGAAGTCTTCTTGCACCAAATCTCTATGCCTTCTCTCTCACAACAAGACAGGGAATTTCTCAATGCAGAGGTGGGGGAGGAGGAACTAGCTGCGGTAATTAGGAATCTGCCATCCAACAAAGCTCCGGGTCCGGATGGACTACCGGGGGAAGTGTATAAAGTACTTCAGGGAACATGCACAGACACTTTGATAGCTGTATTCGGGGACATAATTAGAAGTAAAAAGATGTTACAGTCCGGGGATACAGCCTACATAAAGGTCTTATACAAAAAAGGAAAATATCCGACCACTCCGGCATCGTATCGGCCCATCTCCTTGATTAATCAAGACGTCAAAATCTTCTCGAAGGTTCTGGCCAACAGATTGGCGACCTTGATGCCAAAAATTATTGGGGAACACCAAATGGGTTTTATTCAAGGGCGATCAGGGATTAAGAATATTAGGTCCGTTATCACAGTGTTGGAATCTGTGGAAAGCTCCAAATTGGGAACACGAACCCCAGCCCTGCTAGCAATTGACGCAGAAAAAGCGTTTGACAACATTAACTGGCAGTGGCTGGGTTTGGTGTTAGATAAAGTAGGAATCTGTGGAAACTTTAGGGACTACCTGGAGGCTATGTACAGAGCTCCTCAAGCGAGGGTACATACCCCCGGTTTCTTATCTGCCCCAGTACACTAACAGAAAGGAACGAGGCAAGGGTGTCCCCTATCGCCATTGCTGTTTAACTTAGCATTGGAACCCCTGGCGATACACCTGATCAAATCCCCAATTTACCAAGGGATAAGGGTGGGCAAAATGGAACAGAAGCTGGGATGCTTTGCAGATGACCTACTTCTATTTTTGAATGACCCGAACCACCAAATACCAAAGATCTTTGAAACTTTAGAAGGCTTTGAGTCATTCTCGGGCTTCCGAATCAATAAGGGAAAGTGCCAACTGCTGCAGCTGGGCTCAAGGACAGAGAGCATTCGTAAGTCATTGGAGGTGGAGGTGGCTCAGTCGCACATCACCTATTTAGGGATCAAGATAGGTCTCAGATCAGCTATGATTTACAAGCTTAATTATGACCCACTATTTGCAAAAATAAAAGCAGAACTAGGCAAATGGATGGATCTTCCTCTCTCATTAATGGGCCACATTCATCTTATTAAAATGATAAGTTTTGCCAGGTTACTTTATCCAATTCAAAATATTCCCATTCTGATTATACATAAAGATGAGGGTTCCCTTAGAGCTGCCTTTGTTCGGTTTATCTGGCAGGGAAAACAGCCGAGAGTAGGTTACAAAAAATTGACAGCAGGACGTGGACAGGGAGGGGCACAATTGCCAAACAGACTATACAATTTGTCCGCTATGTGGCGCCATATCAAAGATTGGCTATCGAATTCTTTCTCAAACTTAGAACTAGAATCCCAGTTGGCAGCCCCCTGGTCGCTGGTAGCACTACTCCATCTCCCATATAAGGATCATCCCCAGAAGATAAAAAGTAGTGTCATCCTAAGAGATACCCTCGCTACATGGAGACATGTGCGTAAGCTTCTTGGAAGACCTATGCATCTCTCTCCCTTTCTTCCGCTATGGGAAACTCCCTCATTTTTGCCGCAGGCATGGAAAATTCTCTGTTTCATAAATGGAGGGAGAAAGGTATTAGACAGCTGAGTGATATCATGTCCAGTAAGGATGGTGAGCTTATGTCATGGGAACAACTTAATCAAAAATTTGATATGGGCCAAAGACAAATATTCCAGTACCTTCAGATTAAACATTTTTGCAAATCCAATGTAACCAATTTGAGAGTGCTGGGGGAATCGGAGGGCTTCATGGATCTCTGGAAGGTAGAAGGTTCAAGAGGTCTGCTATCTCGGATCTATAGTGTTATTCGCAACATAGAAACACTCGGAGTTACCCAAACTATTTTCATAACATGGGAAAATATCTTACAAGACGTGGATGTCTCTAGAAAGATTCTGAGAGGGCTTGATATGGTCAGACAGGCCACGACCAATGTGCAATGGAGGGAGTTGCTATTCAGAATTGCCCATAGAGCCATTTACGCATTTAACATCCCGTACAGGACCGACTCTCAGTATTGGACCAAGTGTCCTAAATGTCACTTGGATAAAGCGGATCTGTTCCATTGCCTTTGGTCGTGTCCAGACATAGAGCGGGTTTGGACAGAAGCTCTGAAATTGGTGAAAGACATATGGAAGGTGGAAATCCCCATGACTCCTCAGGGTCTCTTATTCCATTTTATGGTTAGGGAAATTAGGAGAGAGGATGCAAAAGAGATTCTGATAAAGGGATACATGTTCTACTCTTAGCAGTAAAAAGATGCATTTTGAGACACTGGATTCAGCCTTCGATACCAGAAATGCCAGAGGTTCTTGAGTGTCTTAGGGGCATGTTCTATATGGAACGCTTGGATACATAAAGGGATAAAGACAGATGCTCGAAGAATTTCTTTAAGAAATGGAAACCATTTATTATTAGCACCTTTAATACCTCAGAGATAAGGAAGTTGATGGAACCTTTCAGATACACGGAATTCTACTTGACAGAACAACTAAAGGTTACACTGGAAGGCTGGAGGTTGCTTCGTAAGGTACAAGAGAGTATTGTTGGGAAGTTAGTTCTAAGGGGGGGGGGGGTTGGGTCGGGGGGATGGGAGAAAATATAAAAACCCAGAGGCAGGAGATTGATTGGACTTATTTAATATCAGGTCTTATTTCTGCATGACAACTATAGGACATTTCTGCTCAACAAAGTCTGACTTATAATGCTATGTTCAAAGATGTATTGGATTATAATACTGTGAATTGACATACCAAGTTGTATTTATACTCTGCCTCTGTGAAATAAAATATTTAAAAAAAATAAAAAAAAAATTTTAAAAAAAAGATTAAAGGTTCTAGAACAAGCTGCTAGTGGAAGTGAAGGAAGCAGCTCCAGCCTAAGTTCAGTGGCTGTAGAAGACCCTGTTAAGCGCACAAGAGACTATGTGCTAAGCCAAAACAGCGAATCTCTGAATGCCACCAACATTCCTGACAGTTCAGATTTTCCTCCAATGCAACAAAGCACAGATCCTTCTTCAGATCCCTGCATTCGAGGTCAGTACAGTCCTACACCCATGCTGCATCCTGTATCTCCTTCACACATCACAATGCACCAAGGCCATACACCTCTGCAACCTCAATACAAAGATACCAAGGTCCAAACCAATATGCCAGCAAGTTGTCCAGCCCCTGACAACCATGCCGATCCAGCTTCACATATAATTGAATGTAAACCTGCTCTTACAATGAATGCCTATGCAGCTCCATATGTCCCTATGTCTCTTAATCAGACTACCACTAACAACATGATCAGCACTACTCAGCCTACAATTACCTGCCTGAAGTCAGAAAGGTCAGACATGTCAGAGTTTGCAAGGTTCATGGTCCGCCGTGATCTTACTAAAACAGGCCTCACTAGGTTTGATGACCGACCTGAGAACTACAGATCCTGGAAATGTGCCTTCAGAACGGCAATTGATGATATTGGCATCACAGCTGCAGAAGAACTGGACCTGCTAGTCAGATGGCTCGGCCCGCAGTCCACAGAACGTGTCAAGAGACTCAGAGCTGTTCATATTGCAAATCCTGTGGCAGGTCTAGTGGCTGCTTGGGAGAGATTAGAACGGAGCTATGGCAGTCCTGAAGCCATAGAGAATGCTCTGTTTACACGGCTTCAAAGTTTCCCAAAAATCTCCGGCAAGGACAATGAGAAATTCCAAGAACTCAGTGATCTACTCTTTGAGCTTCAGTTGGCCAAAGCAGACACTCACTTACCTGGCCTCAGTTACCTGGACACGTTTTTGGGGTAAACCCAATAGTTTCCAAACCCATACAACTTTCAAGAAAAGTGGACGCCCGGGGGGCAAGTAAAAAGGAGTACCACTTTCCTTTCCTCCTTCTCCTCTTCTTGGGGTTCATAAAGAACTTTGAGAGTCCAAGAAAAACCCCAACTTTTTAAAAAATGGTCTGGGGGCCCCTATTCATCCCTCCTAAGTATGACACCCCATGCCTAACTACAGGAATGAAAGGGGGACCGTATCAGTAAAAAAGAGGTTCTTCCTGCACCTAATCTCTCTGCAAAAAGAGCATAAAAGGTGATAAAATAGAAATCCAAATCGTCTATGCCCAATTCACAGGAAGCCACACCTCTAAAGAATCTGGCTTCAGAAAGAAACCGCTTCATGAACGCAAAGAGCTTTGAAAAAATTTGGGATAGTTACAAATGTTGGCTTCCACAGAAAAATTTTCTAAGATTGAAAAGGGTTTTTTAATCTTTGAATGTACAGTGGGGCCATGTGCAAGCACTTCACCATCTCAATACAGCTGGAGCCACCCCCAGTCCCGCCGGGGCAAAGCATGGGGGGAAAATTGGCCCAAACTGAAATTCCTACCCCCTATTCCTCTTCACGGGTTTTGGGTGGGAATCTCTATGCAATTGTGTGCAAAAAATTGTTTGTAAACGTAACCCAAAGGGATCATCCAAAAGGTCCAAAGGTGTAGCCATATTGGATAGCAAAGCAACCGGTCACTCGCAGATCTAAACCTTTGATTTTTAACCCTTAAAGGGAAACACCCCCCCTTTCACTTTGGGGTACCGTAGTGGGTACAGAGGCTGGGGAAAGAAGCCAGGGGCCCCATGGTAGCTTCATTTGACAAAAAGGGCAGGATACTCTTACCAACCTTTGTTGAATGCAACCAAAACCGTCTAACAGAGGGGAAAATTTCCTACGCCAAAGTGGCTCTTATCATCCTCTAAGGGTCTAATCACAAAAATACCTGCTGTTGACAAGAACGCAAACATCCCTTTCCTTCGGCAGAGAATCTCCGTATACAAGGACCCAGCAAATCAATGGACCTCACATGCTCCGTTTGCTCAACCCTTGATCAAGGGGGATCATAGGAAAGTTTGCATAAAACCAATTAAGGCCCACAAGTTTTCCTCTTTTAAAAACCCCATTTTTCCAAGGTCGCACACCCGTTTTCAACCATTCCATACCTTATGGGTAAAAGAGAAGCTCACGGAGTGAGAGACCACAGACTAGAAGATAACATTCCTTCTTCCTCACCGGGATGACATCTTGGATCAGCAGTTTTAGTTTTCAAGTAAGACAACAAGCTAGCACCTGCACAAAAGGGAAAAGGGAAATTTTTCTTAAGATTAGGGAAAGGGTGTTTGCCCCAAGATGACCCAACAGGGGGGTAACCACCCCCTTTCGCACCCAAGACCAAAAACTACAAACAATTAAGCAATTGTTCTAGATTCTCCCCTTTTAAAAAAACTTTAAAGGGAAACCAGAAATGGAGAAACATTATGTGGGGCTTTTTTTCAGAACATATTTGAGGGGACCATGCAAAATGCACCCCACTAAGGAAGAAGAAGAAAGCTGGACCCCCATCTTTGGGATGTTTACCCCCAAACCAAAAAAATTAATTTGGGGTTTGATTTCCAGCGCTACAGAAAGGGATTTTTTCTAACAAACCGCTCCTCACTGGGCCCAACTCAACAAAAGTCTCCCAAGGGGGCTAATCCCTTCCACAAGAACCCTTGCAGTAATGGCGACAACAGCAAATGTTTCACTGCTTTAGGGGGAAAAACCACAGGAAACCTTAGATTCCCATGGCCAAGGACAATAACATCAACAGTGAAAATCATAACTACCGATAATACTTCTTTGGCAAAACCCCCTCCCTGCTGTAGCATCTATGGATGAGAAGAACCGCCAAAGCAGGGAGAAGGGTTTGGGGTCTGACGCCGTCGTTTGTTGAGAAAACTTTTAGTGGGTGATGGACTTAAATCCTTCCCCACCACAAAGAAGCAAATTGATCCCTCACCAACACAGGAAATGCTGTCTATGCAAACCCTTTTGACTTCACAAGATCATCTCAACAGTCCCCGAGGTAAGGATGCATTTCCGGGGGGAACATGCTACCATTTAAAGACCTTAACTTGGCTTGTTTCCCCCCAAATTTAGTCATCCAGGTTTCTGTGGGACATCAATAAAGAAGTTTACTTCCCAAATGTCCCCTTGACAACCTTCATAACAGGGGAAACCCGCTGGCGTTAACGGTCATCCCTCTTGAATTCAAGCTCCAACACCCTTCTTTCTACGTTAGGAAAAAAGCATGTCTTTTTTGGACACATCCATAACTGCCAAGGGGTCTGGAAAGAACAAGCGAGCCACTTTGGTTTTTAACTAGGGAAAACCAACAACACCAAAAAACCGCGCATTTTGTTCCAAGACCAACTTTTTGCGCTGTCCCCGCAGAGAAATTGCTGAAGAAAAAACATCTCTACGACCCCAATCCCGACCGCAGAACAAATTTGCCCCCCTTTGATTCCTTGATCACATTGGGTGCCCCTCCAAGTTTTTTTTTTCAACTCATACCTACTGATCCATTCGATTGGGGGAACCAAATCTGAAAAGGGAAAAATTAGGCCGACAAGTTCTACGCTCTATAGCACAGTGGTTCCTAAGCTAAGGATCAAGACATACCGCTTTCAGCGTTTCTCACGATGGAAAGACTCACAAAGTGGTGGTTAAGGTGGCTAAAGGAAGCTGACACCTGAAGAAGGAAGTCTACTATCAGGAACTGTCAGCTGGACCATTCCTATAACATGTACTATGGGTTGGTGGAAGTGTTGGCATGTTGCGGCTTCCCCAATCCGAAGATGGGTTTCTCTTGGATTTTCTTTCCCATTGGATTACTTTCTTCGGAATGTACTGTTATAGAATATTATCTAGACTTTAACTGTTGATATTTTGCATGTTTTTCTCTTTCTTACAGGTTCAGAGAACATTTGTTATATTGTATTATAGTGAAATCTAAAGATTTCAGACGGGGAGTGTCATGTCCCATGACTTCATGGTTCATATTCAGTATTGTAATTTCTATTACTGCTTTACATTGTTCTTAAGTTTGTCCCTCTCATCTTCCTGTATATGTGCTCTGAGGTATTCAGCTCCTCCTCCTTCTAGCATTCTCCATCTTTCTGTCTCATTGAAGCACTGTATACTCATCCTCCGCATCAGCTCTGTAAAGTTATCATCTTTTCACTATTCTGACTCCAATAAGCTGACAGCAAGTGTGAAGTTCATCAGGCCCATGTGGTAATGGAAGTCTGTATTAAACTGTAAACTTACTTCAGCAATCTTGTCAGACAGTGTCAACTCAACTGCTCCGGCGTGTATGAAGAACCAACAGGAGTTTATTCCAGGCTGAATCTTGTAGTTTACACCAAAGTAGTAGGTGAAAAGATGATAACTTTACAGAGTTGGTGCAGAGAATGAGGATACAGTGCTTCAGTGAGACAGAAAGATGGAGAATGCTAGAAGAAGGGAGGAGCTGAATACCTCAGAGCTCACATACAGGAAGATGAGAGGGACAAACTTAAGAACAATGTAAAGCAGTAATAGAAATTACAATACTGAATATGAACGATGAAGTCATGGGACATGACAGTACCTCTAAAATATGAGGGTTTGCTGCATTTGTATCCAAACTACACAATTTTCTGTGATCTATTTGTTTACACACAGTACCTCTCCTGTTCTGATTGTTTTCTGCAATGTGACAATATACAGTAGGTTGAATGTATCAGACAAGGAATATCTAGACTGAATGCAATTGTAGCAAACTCTCAGCTATGAAAAACAATAGGTCCATGGGCATAACTATAGCCATAGCTACAGTACTTTTACGGGGCCTACATGTTGAGGATTGAGGCTCACTGAGGCGCAAGAACATTCTGGGACACATTTCTCAATAGTGTCTAAGGGTATGTTCACACGACGTCTTGCCTCCGTGTGAACATACGCTTTTCTGATGCATCTCTGGTTCCATCAGAACAGACCCAGAGACACATCTAACAATTAGCAGTGACTTTATCACTGCCGGCAATGACAAACGCGCAGCGGCGTTCACATGAGAGATCGCCGCTGCGTGTTTGCATCGCGTCTGTCGGGTCCGTCATTTCTTAGATCGCATCCGAAAGACGGACCCAACAGACATGCAGCGGCGATCACTCATGTGAACGCCGCTGCATGTCTCTCATTGCCGGCAGTGATTGCGTCTCATTCACACGGTAACAAGACGCCGTGTGAACATACCGTATCTCTTAGGCTACATGTACATGGCAGAGGACAAAATACTTGTCAAAATCTGATCAGTATTTTACACTCGGATTTCATTTTTTGGACCGTTTTTTTGCCCTGTTTTTTTGCCGCGTTTTGTCGTCCCATTCAATTGAACACTACAGTTCCAAGTGAAATCCGACGCATTATAGAACATGTTCTAATTTTTTTGAGCCGGTTTTCAGATTTGACATCTGACCTCAGAATATCCGAGTTGTGTAGGGTACAGCTCATATTCCCTATTTAGGTCTATAGGGATGATTTTCTGCTGCAAATCCACATTTTGGTCATGTAATTGGCTGGTTCAGTGTCGGTGTCAGAATAGGGTGCCTGGGCCCACCAGTGGATTTGTGGGGCCCCCGTGGAATTATTCTGGGCCACTGTGGAGTTGTTCTTGTCCCACATGAGCTGATTCTTGGGGCCCAACAGTGGAGTTGATTTTGAGACCCAAGGAGTTGATTCTTGGGCCCACCAGTGGAGTTGATTCTTGGGGCCCACCAGTCGAGTTGATTCTTGAGGCCCACCAGTCGAGTTGATTCTTGAGGCCCACCAGTCGAGTTGATTCTTGAGGCCCACCAGTCGAGTTGATTCTTGGGGCCCAAGAGTGGAATTGAATCTTGGGGCCCACCAGTAGAGTTAATTATTTGGGCCCACCAGTGAAGCTGATTCTTGGGGCCCACCAGTGGAGTTGATTCTTGAGGCCCACCAGTGGAGTTGATTCTTGGGACCCACCAGTGGAGTTGATTTTCGGGGCTTTCCAGTGGAGTTGATTCTTGAGGCCCACCAGTGGAGTTGATTCTTGGGACCCAATTGTAGTTTTAATGATTGGGACCCACTAGTGGAGTTGAATCTTGGAGCCCACCGGTGGAATTGATTATTTGGGCCCACCAGTGGAGCTGATTCTTGGGACTCTTCAGCGGAGTTGATTCTTGGGGCCAACTTGTAGATTTAATTATTGAGGCCCACCGGTGGAGATGAGTCCTGTAACCGACCTCTGGAGTTCATACATGAGGCCCACCTATGGAGATGATTTATGGGTCTCACCAGTGGAGCTGATTCTTGGGGCCCATCATTGGAGTTGATTCTAGTGGAGTTGATTCTCGGATCCCCACCATTGGAGTGGATTCTTGGTCCCAACAGTAGAGTTGATTCTTGAAGCCCACCAGTGGAGCTGATTCTTTGGGCTCATGTTTAGTTTTATTTATTGGAGTCCACTAGTGGATTTGATTCTTTGGGCCCACCAGTGCAGTTAATTATTCGGGCCCACCTGTAGATTTAATTATTTGGGACAACCAGTGGAGATGATTCTTGGGGCTCACCTATAGATTTAATTATTGAGGCCCACCAGTGGAGATGATTCTTGGGACCCATTCTACAGCTACTGCACATGATGGCACATCTACACTTCACTCTTGCTTTTCGTTTTTTGTCTTTCTCCCTGGAAAGCAACTCTAGACTTGCTATGCCCAGAGGGCCCGCCATGAGTTGGAGCTCTTTGGGGAAAATCCATGCAGGCCAGACTGAGGCTGTGTTCTTTACCAGACAGAGTTTGCCATGAACAGGACAACCTTTTAGCTTTTGGATGTAAACCAGAAAAGTCCTGTTCATTGACTACAAGCAAAGATCTCAAAAAAACATGAAGAATTGATACACAATGTAAATTAAACAAATTCTACATTTTGATTGCATAATATACATAGGAACGGTTTTCCTTCTTCTCCCCTGGTGACACACTCATGTGACTAAGCTCCATTGGGGTGAATCACTTGTTTTCCTCGCCACGCTTGACTTGTAATTTGTCGCTGTGTGCCACTTATATCGCTGAACCGATACACTTTAAATAATAATCATTCTGCTGAAGAATTAATTGTCTGTTTTGGCTGCTTTCCAAATTCTTACCCCTATTCATTCCTTGCTGATGCTGTAAGGGCGCCAGCCATAGTGTTTGTGAACGTGTGTCCATGCCAGCCATTGTCGCAGCAACGACTCTCAACATGAGGGTGCACACCGACCCCGCTGCGAGTGAGGGCTTGTACGCGTACTTGTTCACATTCTCATATATGACAACTCTTACTTATCCTTGTCCAGATAGTCTAGTTACTGCAGACAACAAATACTGAGCTTTCGGGGAAGCAGTAAGTCATAAAAACCCACAAAGCTGTCCGACACAACTATGCCATGTATGTCAGCTATGCACCAAAGACACCTGAAGACTTCAGGACGCCAGGGGACTTGGACGGTGACTTGTCACATACAGTCCAAGGAGCCGCTACACAATAGATGAGTTGTCCTCTGGCCCAAGCCAGATGAGCAGATATTTTAGTTATGGCAAGACAATAGGACATGGCATGCACTATGGAGATGAACTGATGGCTCATATTTTATTAACGTTGGCCTCACACTTAAAGGGCTTGTCCAAGATTAGAAAAAACATAGCTGCTTCCTTCCTGGAACGGCGCCATGCCTGACCATAGGTTGTGTGAGGCTCAGCTACTTCAAAGTAGCTCAGCTGCAATACTGGATACAACTCATGTACAAAAGTGGTGCTGTTTCTGGAAGAAAGCAGCCATATTTTTCTAATCCTTTATTCATTGTCAGCTGTTCATACACAGTCTAGGGAAAAGAGCTAGGATCTCTGGTACCACCTACTGGAAGTGAGGTCCCTTAGAGTCACATTAGGCCCATTAAATATGACTGGGGATTTTACCTTTGGAGCATTACATGGCCTTTAAGATCCCATAGACCATTATGGTACTCTCACCAAGGAGAAACTGCACCTCCTGGAGCAGAATCAAATGCATAACCCCCACCAGCTAGAACCTTGCTCTGCACTGATGAGGAGCAAAAAAAAAAACAAAAAAAACAAGTATCTGCAGAAGCTAATGGCTTGGCTTAAACTCCCAGTCATGTTTCAAGGCTCTTTCGACTGTAAGGGATGTAACTTCCTGTAGGTGGCACCAGAGATTCTAGCTCATTTTAGAGTATCGTAATTTCCCATGGAGCATTGCATGGTCTATAATTATGCATACAGCTTTATGGTGGTCTTCCCAAGAAGAAACTTTACTACCCTAGAGATTAATGGTTAGCTGATTTACACCAATGAATCTGCAAGTTGGGCTTGGCTGAAAATGCTTATCAGTCCTTTTACAGTCCCAAGATAGCAGCTGTCCAGCTTGTAATTGTACAATAGGGTTATATTGCTATTGATTATCACTACATTAAGATGAAAATACCTTGATTTGCCATCAAATATAGTGCTACGAGTGTCTTCCTTTTTCATTTGTGATTTAAATGGGCAGTGCACAGGATCTCTGAATGCATTGGACAATAATTGTAGGGGAATTACCTAGAACCGAAAACTATTTTTTAAATTGCATCCTGGAATTTTTTTTACAACTAAGACTAAAACACCCTGAGGAGGATAAGGGTAAAGCATAGGATGTCAAACTTATTTTCCTTGAGGGCCACATCACCACTATGGTTTCCCTCAAAGGGCCATAGTTCATCAGCTGGTCAGTAAAAGGCCATGATGTCCTTTAAGATTGTATAAAAGCCAGCCTCTTCCAGTTCTTTAGCACTGAGCTTCCTACCTTAGAGTGTGGCTGGAGAGTGACTGTACAATTGCTTGTAAGTTGCTGAACAGAGCATTGTGGAGGCATGTGCTGGGCTTTGAAACCAAGATGGCGCCCCTTCTCTATGCTGGACCACTACCTCTGCCAAGCACTGGCTGCTAAGTGAAGAGCTGGTCCTCCTGTGTCTGCACCGTCTGTATTCCATCATATGGTAAGTAAAAGACCAAGATGTCCTTCAAGGTTGTATAATAGTCGTCCGCTTCCAGCTCTTGAGCACTGAGCTTCCTTCCTTGGAGGGTGGTCAGGGTGCCTGGGTATAGCTGTCAGAGCTGTGTCACCACCTGTGAGTTCCTGAACCAGAGCTTCAAATCCAAGGTGGTTTCTGCTACCTGTACTGGTGCTGCCGCCTCTGCCAAGCACTGTCTGGTGACTCCGGGGAAAGTGGACCTTGCCTATCTCTGTTCAGTGTGTCTAAGCTCTTGAGGGCTACAATAAATGATGTGGCAGGCCGGATTTGGCCGACAGGGCTTAGTTTTTGATCAGTGCCCCTTAGATGCAGCATGTATTTAGTCCCTATAATTAAAACACAAAGTAATTCCACACAGCTGTTACAGAACAAGTGTATCTTTCTTCCCCAATATCTCCATTTCCTGCGTTTAAACTTGGTGCCCCTTTACTATTTTTTCAAAGAAATGGCATCAAGCTACTGTTATCAGACATTTCTGGCAGAGGCTGATCTTATGGTAGACCTAGCTGATTAGCAGCATGTTAAAATTAAGTAATCCTTCACTTCCCCAACATTTACCATCAAGAGATGCTCAGGAGCAGGGCAGGGACAAGATATTCTGGTGCCCTAGGCAAATAAGGCATTGGCCCCATTCCCCTCCAATGTAAATTTAACCCCACTCCTCCTCTTTGACCGCCTTCCTCCCCGGGGAAAAAAGGGGCCCCTAGGCAGTCGCCTATCTTGGCCTACCCATCGTCCCAGCCCTGCTCAGGAGGTCCTCATACATTATTACATGTACTACAGTACAGTGGTGCCCAGTGAGTCTGCCTCTAGACGGATCTATGTTATTGGTGCTCAATATCTGACACATAATGGCAGAGGCGTAACTTCAAGCTCTTGGGCCCTAGTGCAAAGAGTGAAATGGGGCCCCACAGTTACCATGCGCCATTTACAATACTGGTGTCGTCTTATGTGGCAGAAGGGCTTGAGGGCCCCCTCAGGCTGCAGGGCCCAGTAGTGACTGCTACCTCTGCCCCCTCTATAGCTACGCCCCTGCATGATGTAGTATGCGTGTTCTTTCTGTATTTCTGTGGATTTCATCCGTGTACTCTAGCTTCCATTCAGACTCCTACTAATAGCTCAATCGGGTGTTTGCAACAATTGGCTTAAATAATATAAAAAAAATATATTTTTTATAGGGAACTTACCAAAAAAGTAAGTAGCCAAAGCAGGTGGGGTTGTTGCATTTTCCTTGGGTCCCCGGATACACATCAATAACATGGGACATTTGCCTTATGCCTGATCCATTTATGTAGGGCATGCTCCCAATCTATAGCATCTGAATCACAAATGGAATGTAAGTCAACGACTCCAGACCAGAACCCCATGCATACACCACAAACCAAAAACCCCTACATACATATGCCAGACCTGATCTTATCCTGTATACAGAATCCAGAACAGACCCCTAGCAATGCATACCTCAGACCAGACCCCTCCTTTCTACATACCTCAGATCAGACCCCCTATCTATACATACCCCAGACCAAAACCCCTGTAAACAGATGCCAGACCAGATCCCATCCTGGATACAGAACCGAACAGACGTATCATCAGACTCCCCCTTTTTAATACCCCCGTCGCCCCTTATATATAAGGCCCAGTCCCAAAAAAAGCCTCCATTATTATGTTAGAAAAAAAACCCTCAGCCCAGACTTTTTCTCTCTATACACCCCAGATTAGACCACCTATCCATAAAGACTTCAGACTAAAAATATATACAACTGTAGACCCGATTCAATCTGTAACGACCCAGACCGTCTCACATTTACATGCCCCCAAAATATAACCCCCCCCCCATTTAGATCCGACCCGATCCCTTCTCTCTATACACCCAGATAGGCCCCCAAAAAAGACC
>JAODAL010018394.1:0-74919 GCA_025379985.1 Phyllomedusa bahiana
CAAAAAAGTGGCTCATGGGTCATGTTTTGAATTTTTGGGGGCATTTTGCTTTGACATGCAAGTATACTACAGGTCCTATTCCTAAAAAATGTTGTTTCTAACAGACATTTGTTCTTCACATTTGTCCAAAGTGGCTCAAGGGTCATGCTTTGAATTTTTGGGGGCATTTTGCTGTGCCATGCAGCTATATAGAGATGGGCGAATCGATTCTAACGAAGTGGAATTCGTTTAGAATTTCAGGAAAACTTCGGTTCGTAACGAAATCGAACTTTGGGGTGATTCGCGGGAACGAAGTGTGCTTTATCAATGAAAAATGGCTGCGAGCACATGGCGTTACATGGGCAAACACTCTGGGGGAATAAGGGCATAGCCTGCATGAACATAGCAGAGATGAAGCCAATCAGAGACCGCGGGGATTCTGTGACGTCAGTCACCGCACTATATAAGACCGAGCGCCGCCGCTGGGAGCTCACACTCCTCCACTGTACTGACAGGAAGGTGCTGCTGCTGGTGATAGCGCTTTCTGAAGAACTGAATTTTTACACAGCGATTTTTGGGGGTGTCTCACTTGTCTCATCACTTTCTCTGAATGTTCTATTTCTGATTTTATGGGGTATTGGATTCTGAAATCCAGTGTGCCGTCCACCTGCAGCTGCATATACATTCAATAAACCAAGTGGGATCTAACCAGTTCCTGTTGTATTCATTTAAAGAAACAGCCGTTTTACAATACAAATACAACTTTCATTTTTGCTGCTCAATTCTAATTGCGAATTTACATCCAGAGGGTAATTAAGCGATGTTATGCCTGTGTGCTGGACAAAAATAAAACCGTCTTTTTTCAAACGCCAAATATATATATTTTTTTTTGGTAGCCTAATTCACAAGCAAAGGTTAATTACAATTTATCTCTGTTGTGTGGCCGTAGAAAATACGCCATTGTAACACTCTAACAAAAAGCTACTAGTTTGTGGGGCTCAATTCTATTGCGCAATTTTACATCCAGGGTTAATTTAAGCGTTGTTTTGCTGGTGTGCTGAACAAAAATAAACGTCTTTTTCAACGCAAATTAAATTTTTTTTTTGTGTAGCCTAATTCACAAGCAAAGTTAATTACACTTTTAACTCTTGTTGTGTGGCGTAAAAAAACACCATTTGTTAACACGCTATCCAAAGCTACTAGTTTGTGGTGGCTTCAATTCTATTGCGCAATTTACATCCAGGTGTTAATTAAGCGTTGTTTTTTGCTGGAGTGCTGACAAAAATAAACCGTCTTTCTTCAAAACGCCAAATATATATTTTTTATTTTTGTAGCCTAATTCACACAACAAAGTTAATTCACAATTTTATCTCTTGTTTGTGTGGCTTAGAAAATACACCATTGTACACAACTACAAAAGCTACTAGTTTGTGGTGGCACATTCTATTGCGCTATTTACATCATGGGTTAATTAGCGTTTGTTTTTTGCTGGTGTGCTGACAAAAATAAACCGTCTTTTCAACAGCCAAATATAATAATTTTTTTTTGGTAGCCTAATTCCACAAGCAAAGGTTAATTACAATTTTTCTCTTGTGTGGTGGCGTAAAAATAACGCCATTTGTAAAACACTGCTAAAAAGCTACTAGTTTGATGGTGGCTCAATTCTATTGCGCATTTACAACAGGGGTTAATTAACGTTGTTTTGCTGTGTGCTGACAAAAAATAAATAAACCGTCTTTTTTCACGCCAAATATATATTTTTTTTTTTGGGTAGTCCTAATTCACAAGCAAAGGTTAATTACAATTTTAACTCTTGTTGTGTGGCGTAGAAAATACACAATGATAGACACGCCTACAAAGCACTAGTTTGTGGTGGCTCAATTCTATTGCGCAATTTACAACCCAGGGTTATTAAGCGTTTGTTTTGGCTGGTGTGCTACACAATAAACCGTCTTTTTCAACGCCAAATATATATATTTTTTTTTTGGTACCTAATTCCACAAGCAAAGGTTTAATTACAATTTTATCTCTGTTGTGTGGCGTAGAAAAATACGCCATTGTAACACGCTACAAAGCTACTATTTTTGTGTGCACATTCTATTGCGCAATTTACATCCAGGGGTTAATTAAGCGTTGTTTTGTGGTGTGCTGCCAAAAATAAAACACGTCTTTTTCAAAAACGCCAAAATATAATATTTTTTTTATGGCTAGCCTAATTCACAAGCAAAAGGTAATTACAATTTTATCTCATGTTTTGTGTGGCTAGAGAAATACAACCATTGTAACACGCACAAAGCTACAGTTAGTGGTGCTCAATTCTTTTGCGCAATTTACATCCAGTGGTAATTAACGTTGTTTTGCTGGTGTGCTGACAAAAATAAACCGTCTTTTATCAACGCCAATATATATATTTTTTTTGGTAGCCTAATTCACAACAAAGGTTAATTACAATTTAATCTCTTTGTTGTGTGGCGTAGAGAAATATCGCCATTTAACACGCTACAAAGCTACTAGTTTTGTGGTGGCTCAATTCTATTGCCGCAATTTTACATCCAAGGGGTTTAATTAAGCGTTGTTTTGCTGGTGTGCGACAAAAATAAACCGTTTTTTTCACGCCAAATATATATATTTTTTTGGTATCCCTAATTCACAAGCAAGAGTTAATTACATTTTATCTCTTGTTGTGTTGCGTAGAAAATACGCCATTTGTAATACCGCAACACAAGCTACTAGTTGTGTTGGCTCAATTCCTATTGCGCATTTACATCCAGGGGTTAATTAAGCGTTGTGTGGCTGCTGTGCTGACAAAAATATACCTCTTTTTTCAAACGCCAAATATATATAGTTTATTTTTGTGTAGCCCTTAATACACAAGCAATAAGTTAATTACAATTTAATCTCTTGTTGTGTGGCAGTAGAAAATACAAACCATTGTAACACGCTACAAAGCTACTAGTTTTTTGTGGCTCAAATTCTATTCGCAAATTTTACATCCAGGGGTTAATTAAGCGTTGTTTTGCTGGTGTGCTGACAAATATAAACCGTCTTTTTCAACACCCGAAATACTATACATTTTTCTTGTAGCATAATTCACAGCGAAGGTTACTTAAGCCTGTTTTGTTGCTTTACATTAGTAAAACACACAGTGCTTGTAAAACGACACATAACAACAGTAAATTTTTCCCTGGCCATATTGTGTGAGCGCAATTTATATCCAAGGGTTACCCAAGCTTGTTACTGGGTTCATTGGAGTCAAAAACAGGTGTATATTTTAATCCCCATATACAGATTAGCTTCATCAAACATGTCTGTTACATTTTTAGAACAAACAAGTATTCAGACAGAGAGGTGGCAGGCTCCTGCAAACTGCGAGCGTGGCAGTGGCACAAACATTTCTGAACGGGCCAGTCGCAGCACGAGCAAAGGGGACGTTCGCAGCAGGGGTCACTCGGTGAGCACCACAACTGCCGCTGTCATCTAGCGTCCGTGTGGTTGTTCAGCAACCCAAGGGTTCTTTGAATGGTTGACTAGGTCCATCCTCATCCTCCCAGATGACATCTGACAACCCCAGCCAAGAGTCGAAGGGGAAACCTCAGACACATCGACACTAGTTGGCATGGCCCGGGAGCGGGTCAGCGGCCCTCACCTGTCCTCATCCCGCCTCTGTCCCATCCTGTTTCCTCACAGCCCAGGGATCAACTATGTGGTCTGGGGCTCAGCGCCACTATATAGCGAGGATGAGACCAATTTGAGGAGAGGCAGTCAGCAGCTACTCTGCAGCGAAGAAATTGGGCCAATATCCCCCAGCTTCTTGCCGTAGGCGGCAAAGAAAGATGTGGAGAGTGGCATGGGAGTCATGTGGGTGAGAGGTCAGCCTCGTCTTACAGGACCGGTGATGAGGACAGTAGTGGACGATGAAACACAAATAGATGATGATGTAGCCCGAACGCAAACTTGGGAGCCGGTGAAGCAAGGCTTCATCATCGTCAGGAGAAGAGGGCGTCAGCTTGGTGCGCGTTTCAGGCAGCGGCGGCAGCCCAGCAAGTGTTTGTGTGGCCGTGAGTCAGCAGGGTAGCAGCAGTGTGAGGTCCGGGAGCCAAGCGGCCACGGGTAAAGAAACCCGCTTCGCATGTCCAAGAACAGTAGCGGCAGCAGGGGCTCAGCGAGGCAGCGGCGGCAGTAGTCACTCAGTGCGGAGCGTTGGCGGTAAAATCAGCTACTCGGCGGTGTGCAGTTCTTTCTAAGACAGCCGGAGGAGCCGAATAAGGTAATATGTAGAATCTGTGTGCAGAAAGTGAAGCGTGGCCAGGGAGCTAACGTTTGGCACAAACCCGGCCCTGCGTCCACAGACACATGCAACGCGTCACCACACCGGTGGCCTGGAGAAACGTGGCTCAGATGTGTGGACCATCCTGCCGGTGCAGCAGCAGCAGCGCCATGGCCAACGCATGCCATTACAGCCAAGTCAAGGCGGCCACCACCTCTGCCAGAAGGGCAGCTGTTTCTCTTTGACATCCTCTCCCGATCCAGATGCTCCTGCTCCTCGCTACTCATGGCGGCCAGCAGTCCTTCAGAAGAAGGCGATGTAAAGAACAACAGTATGCGTCCAACCATCCCTAAGGTGCAGGCAGCGCTGACGAGCACCTGTCCAAGTGTTGAATTGCATCCCCTCTCCCTTTCCAAATGGTGGACACTGCCAACCGTTCAGAGAACTAAATGGCTTGTGCCGATCCGAGATGGAGAAGTTCCAAGCCGTAATTTATTTTCCCAAAAAGGCAGTACCAGCACTTCAATAAATATGTAAACAGAAAGTGGGTCAGTCTTGAGCTTTCGGATTGTTCCACCAAGGTACAAACGGTCTGCGCGGACGGTCTGGAGCTGAAACTACGGTCAGGGCCAGTACATGTCCTTTACGGCCCACTGGGTGAATGTGTGCTTCCGCCCAGGCACACCAACAACTTGGTTACCAGGAGACCCGCTTTCTCCTCCACGTTTCAACTGTGCTGCTTCCTCGCCCAATGTCCCGGCCTCCTCCTCCTCCACCACCACCACCCCATCTCAGCCTCCACAATTTACTGCTCCATCATACCACATGGGTAGGGCACAGCGGTAGGTCAACGCAGTTCTACACCCTACTTGGCCTCGGCGAACGAAGTCACCACAGGGGAGGAACGCTCCCGTCATGCAGCAAGAAATCGATGTGTGGCTTTCTCCGCGCCAACCTGCAAATCGGAACCATGGTAACGGACAATGGGAGGAACATGGAGTCCGCGCTAGCAAACCGAGGAGGGATGGTCCAATGTGCCCCTGCATGGCGCACGTGTTCAATTCTGGTTTGTAAAAAGGTTCCTGAAGTCTTCCACCGATCTTCAAATAACATTCGATAATGGCCAGGAAACTGGCATGCACTTTATCCATTCGTACAAAGCCAGGAACAACCCTCCCTCGAGTTGCATGCGGCCAGAACGGCCCTCCCCAACACGCTCTGATATGCGAGTTCCAACCCGCTGGAATTCCACTGCACATGTTGTACCGACTGTATGAACAGAGAAAGGCCATAACGATTTTTTGATGATCCCATGCAGACAGAAGTACCCCCTGTGTAACTTTGATTGTCGCCAGTGGACTAGCTCAGCGTGACACCGCATTTGTTGAGGCCATTCTGATGAGGCACTTATTTGTCAGTCGCCAGGACTACGGGATGAATAACGTCATTCCACTGCTTCAATTGTCCTGGAACAGATGCTGAAAAATTCTGTCCTGGCAGGGGACCTGGAGAAGTGGCGACCTACATCTCGTGGCCACTGAGTCCGGTGGGACGTGAAATGGAGAGGAGAGGAGGAAGGAGACATTGGAGCAGAAGCATTGTCTGGTGAAAATGAGTGGATTTTCTACCCAGTGACAAGAGAGGAGGAGCAGGACAGCTGGAGGAGGTGGGATGGAGATGAGGAAGACAGGCAGATGACTCCCAAGCACCGGCAATTTACAGTGGAAATGGAGCAGGGAGCCCCCTCGAGTCACTTGTTGCAGGATGTCCCGCAGCATGCTTAATTGCCTGGCTAGTGACAGCCGTAATAGTCCAGCATCCGGCAGAGGGATGACTTCTGAGCTCTCCACCCTATGGACCTCCTACCCGGTCCAAAAAATGGGAGCCTTTTTCCCACTAATGAGAGGAAGACCCAAACTCAAATACTATAGGGGAAATCCTCCGTAATCATTGGCCCGCTGCCTATGTGCGGCATCGTCCCTCCTCTGCAGGTCTGACCGGGGGGGTTTCCTCACGCTCCTACTACTGGCCAGCGGCTGCTGGGGAATGTGGGGGGGTAGGAGCAGTACCAGCTCCCATCAGCAGTAACCTAAGGTCTGGAGTCACTAATCGGAGTCAGCTTCCTTCAAACCCCGCCTAGTGAGGAGGGCAGTCACCAGCAGCAGCAGCAGCAGGACAATGGAGCTTTCCCTGAACCAACAGGTTGTGGCCTACTTGGAAGCACTCTGCCACCCCCAGTTTAGAAGATCCTCTGGACGTACTGGGCAGCCTAACCTGGATGTGTGGCCGCAACTTGCCGAGTTTGCAGTGGAGAAGCCAGTCCCGCCCCGGCCAGTAGAGTGGCATCAGAGCGGGTGTTTCAGTGCGGCGGGGGGGCCTCGTTACCACCAGGAGAACCCGCTTGTCCACGGGAAATGTGAACGTCTGACCCTTTGTAAGATGAATTCAGGCGTGGATCGGCCAGGGAATTCCACACACCAATGCCTTATGCGTCAGTCGGGGGGGGGGGTTGGGTACAAACACTAGCTACCCTGCCTCAGCCACTATTCTGGATGCCGCCCGCCCACCCGCCTGATGCCACACAACATGCTGATAGTTTCTTTCTTCTTCTTCTTTCTTTTCGTCACATCTGCCTACCACCCGTCTTTACCATGGCCAGGATAATAGCTCACCCCTACCCACCTCACCACACTTATTCACCAATGAGCCACTCATTTGTGCACATGCATGTAATCAGTCAGTCATCCAAGCAGAAAAGCAGATAGAAGCCGGAGCCAACCCCACAGTTGGACAAAGTGGTCCACACCTCTGCGGCCAGGTATCTGTTTTGCCACCTCCAGAATGTACAATAGGCCACTCTCCAGTACCTCATGCTGTTGCTTCCTGTCATCGACCTTCCCTTCCACTCCTCTTTCATTGTGCCACTGTGCCTGACCTCAAGATGGGCGATGCTGCAGCCTCAGGCCGGTCCTGTCCCGACCCGCCCGTGACCCACCGCTCCTATTCAGGGTCCATTGGTGCGCTCTGTGGCCTAAGACTAATAGTGTTTGCCACCTGCAGAATGTCATTGTGACACCATCAGACCTTCATAGCTGCTGCTGCTGTGACTCCTGTCGTGCCCTCCACACTGTGTCATTGTGCCACTGTCTGACCTCATCTGCTGCGTGGCTGCTGCTGTGCCCACCACACTGTGGCCTACTCCGTTTTTGCCATCCCCCCCCCCCTCCAGAATTTGTCATTGTGCACTGTCTGACACTCATTCTGCTGATGTGGCTGCTGCCGTGCCCCTCTCAACTGTTCATTGTGCACTTCAGCCTATGGCTCTGCTGTTTCGCTCCTGGCCGTGCCCTCCACTCTGTGTCATTGTACCACTCTTTGGCCTACTCCTTTTTTGCCAGCTCCAGAATTTGTCATTGTGCCACTGCCTGACCTCATGTTGCTGCCATCCGTGACCTCCACCACTGTGTCATTGTGCCCCTCTGCGGCCTGGTACTGGGTTGCCACTTCCAGGATGTCATTGTGCCACTGTCTGACCTCATGCTGCTGTGGCTGCCGCCGTCACCTCCATACTCTGTCACTAATGTTGCCACCTGCGCTCTCAGATTTTGTTTTTTTTCTCCAGCTTTTTGCTGCCATGACTTTATCAGGCTAACGTTCCCTGGCCTTCAGTTTTTTTGGTCATTTTTTTGCCCCATAAGTGCCCAGGGCATTTTATTAGTGTAGCGATTCTAAAGCGCGGCAGTCATGTGCGTGTCATAACTAAAACAACAACATTGTATGAAGACCAAACCAAGCTCCCTCCTGCATATTTAAGCATGGCACAACTTCTACAGACACCCTGCAGGCTCTGGCAGCCTGGAAATAGCTGTTTTTTAACGTGATTCGTGCCGAAGTAATCGGACCGAAACGAATTTTGTCGGAAAATTCGGCGAAGTGACCGAACCCCAATTTTTGAGAAATTCGCCCATCTCTACGCTATACTACAGGTCCGATTCTAAAAAATGTTGTTTTCTAACAGACATTGTTCTTCACAAATGTCAAGATTGGCTCAAGGGTGATAGGGCTGTCAGAAACAGGAATAGGTAGGGCACTGTTAATGGACACGATATTGCAAATACTTGTTTTTGCAAGATCTTTAACCATAACTAACAATCCCTGTATTGAGACAACCCATGTTAATACAATGAAAAAAAGAAGAAAAAAGACATGGTGGAATTCCATCCTATTTTAAAATGGTTTTTCTAGAATTAAACTACTAAAAAACTTGCATGGTACAAAATAGCTGTTAAAAAAAAAAATCCCCCTAATTGTACAAGGGAGGTACAGGAAAACGTGAACCAATGTAGGTTATTCAGAGGACATGGAGTATGGAGCACGGACAGAGAACTAAGTACAGAGACAATTTCCTCCATCACGTTTGAGTTAAATGAGAAAAAGACTGCCAAGCAAAAGGCACCTGGGTGTAAAAGGAGCGTTAACCACCATATTTTCCAAGTGAAGCTCAAATGGTCCGCACTCATACGAGGGGCAAGCGCTACCCAGTATGACAGTGTACTGAGGAAGGCTGGATTCTCTACATCTTCCACTCCGCACACTGCTTTCCTCACGGCAGTTTTTTTGTGCTCAGCGTCACAGGGCATTTTAACCTGCGTGTTAATTAATGAACGTACACCAGCCTGGCTCTCACCGCACCACTGTAACACCCCCTGGGTCATGCGTGCACAGGACAGTTCTAGTCAATGTCTGTTCAACTAAAAATGGGGTTGATAGACTCCTTTTTTTTCCAGAACTTTGTAATCTGGGGGGTCAGACAGGTTTTAAGGTCATACTGTGGCGCCAGACAGTGGACAGTTTATGTCCATTCAACTAAAATGGTGGTTGAAAGACTCCTTTTTCTGGCCAATTTTTAAACAGTGGGTCGTTATCAGTTATAATGGTCATTCTGTGGTACAGGACAGATATACGTTAGTGTCCAGTTCAACTAAAATGGTGGTTGAAAGACTCCTTTCCTGCGGCACTTTTTAAATCTGGGGTCATGCAAGTTTGGGGCTCATGCTGCTTCCCTGGACAGGGAGATTCCAAGTCCATTCAAGAAACATGATGGTTTAAATCATACAGCCTTCTGGCACTTTTTAATTTGGTGGGTGATACGCAGGTTTATAGGTCAGCTGTGGTACAGACAGGGATAGTGAATGTCCTGTGACTTTTTTTTCTGTGACTTTAATAACCTAAGTGTGTTGCCTAAGATGTAGCCACGTATCCTTGACCTGTTGTGGATGTAATTTCATCAGCTTCTTCCAGCCTTGTTGGTGTAATAATGAAGGTGTTGTTGCTCTCCCATAGACTTTAAATGGTAATTCGCTCATAATCGATGCTCACTACGAAAAATCTTATCGATAGCGGCCGACTAACGATTATCGATCGATCTCGATAGCCAACCAATCGCTCAACAATACTCATGAAAAAGTTTCAAAGGGGCCCAAACGGTCCAAAGGACAAAAAGTCATGAATATTAAACATTGATAATACTGTGGGTAACAAACAAAAAAAAAGCCATTCTTGATGAACAACAGGGGTACTATGTATTGGAAATAAAATGATTTAAAATTATCAGAGAGAGGAATGAAACAGAATGAAAATAAGTTTGATAATTTTAGCATTTTAAGGAAATCCATCTTGTCATCTTCAAACTTAAATCTTTGTCTAATATTCTGTAATAATTTTGACTAGGATACCAAGGACATGTTCTTTTCCCACACATCATAATAATTGGTCTAAGATACGTCTAGAAGCCGTGGCATTTGAATAACAGGTCATAGCTGCTGCTTGTTTTAAGGTTATTAGATTAGCGTAACAAAGACAAGTGTCAGAGTATTCATTTTTATTTTTTGGTAGATGGTAGTGTCATATTTTTAATAATTATATGTATCTTTTACATTAAGACACTGATTGGATTGTAACCTATAACTTATGCTATATATCTTATCTTTGATTGATTGTAAAATGCCTACAGTTCTCTGTATGTATCACGCCTATACCCTTTAAAAATCATTTCAGTCCATAAAAAAGTATTCTAATCTTTTCCATAGAATCGCAGTGCATTGTTTGTGTTTTCAGGTCCGTGGGAGACAGAGATGTTGCTAAGAAGGGATATCTAACATCAGATGATGACATTGCAGAATCCAACGTGTTCTTTTTCAGCAGAATTTTCTTGCGAGCGCTTCATCACTGGACGAGGAGGAAGACGATTGGGAGTGTCAGTAATGGCTCCCGCCTCAAAAAGGGAGAGGGCGGTCCACGGACAGTCCGCTGAGATTATTCCGCCAGCCACGGTCATCGGAAACACCGCATCCTCGCTTTATCGCCGTCAGAAAAGTCCACGACCTCTCAAGCCTGGGCCTTTTTCAGAGCCTCTGATACACCCAGTATGTCAAGGCACTCCTTTCCATAAACCAATCAGTAGAGGGAAGAATCTTAGGTGTTGTAACCACCAACCAACCATGTCTAGTCACATGCAGCGAATGCATGAGTGAAATGAGGGAATCACTTGGCCCATAAAAGGCCGCACTGATGCCGGGCTTCCAACCATCTCACACCCTCTGTCTCCGCCTCGCCTCCTCCGCATCCACCAAGCCGTTCCTCAACTGCCCATGTCTCTCAAGACCCACCAAACCCCATTCTCCTTCCACCAGTTTGACGACCTGCAAAACGCCATAATCTGTGCAATCTAGCAGCCAGCCTTCTGTCTACCAGGTTTGGGAGCAGAAGAAACACATTAACCTAAACCATCCCCAACGCCAAAAGCCTTATTGTCGGCATTGCCAGGCTTGGCCTTGGAAATGTTTGCCTTTCTGTCTGTGGATACAGATGGGTTCTGCACGTCCATGCCCTTGCCCTGCCCCCAATACAAATGCCGAGAGCAATTTTTTCCAGAAAAGCCGTCCCTGCCCCTGGGCCACCAAGTATCATCTAAAATTTCAAGCGCGTTGGTCCTGCATCTGTGTCCAGCAAAGTCCATCTGACCACCGACACATGGACTAGTAACACGCCAAGGCGATTTATCTCTGGACAAGCTCACTGGTGAGCGGGTGGATGTCTTCTGGTGGTGACTAGTGCTCTCACGCTCGGCGCAAATAACCCTCTTTAAAAAACCGAAGGGATTGTTCAGGGTTTCATTTCCTTCCCCCAAGGTCCTCTGGATGCATCACGTGCCAAAAGGAAACAGGCCGTGTTGCAATTAATCCTGTCTTGGTAAACCATCCACAGACACAGGTCAGGAGCTGTGGAACGGCTCTCCCGCACAGGAACCAGCGCTGGTTGGGTGAATAACCTTGTTCCAGGCAAGTGGTGTGCGATAAGGCGAAATCTGCTGGCCGCCCTTAAGATCGTAGGCAGGAGCACATCCTTGGCCTGGCACATGTCATGAACCTCGTTGTCCAGAAATTTCTAAAGTGCTACCCAGGTCTGGACTGCCTGCTGAAGAAGGCTCGAGGTCTGAGCTCACACTTCCACCGTTCTCACCCTACTTCGTCCCGCCTGGCTGCGTTGCAGCGTCAGCTCGGCCTCCACGTCAACCGTCTCATTGTTGACGTGGTAATACGCTGGAATTCCACCCTCCCATGGTCCAACTATTGTGGGCAGCAGCGCAATGCCATTACGATACGAAGTGACACATGGCTGACAAGCAGTGGTGCGGACCTCGGGGTGTTGGAGCCAACGTGAGTGGGAGCAGGTGAAAAGAGCTCTGCACAATTCTTGCCAGTTTTGAAGAAGCCACCAAAATGGTCATGCAGACAATGCCCTTGTTCAGCATCGACATTGTGGTAATCTTATGTTTCTGAACGATCGTTGGACACTCTGAAACAATCAGGTCCCCGCCAGCGATGGAGGAGGAGACGGACACAGATGTGGATACGGAGCTTTTCTCTCCATAAAATCCACAAGGCCCGACAGTTTCACAACTTTATGGGTCTTCATTAGGCAGTGGTTCGGGGTCCAGGGCTTGTGCAAGGTGGCGCCTCGGCTCTCAGGGTGCATCATCTCAGGCAGACTCAGGCAGTGTTGATGCTGTGCCGGAGTGAAGCCGGAGAGGATGAGGTATTCCTGGACACCGACCGTTACTGACTACCTACCTTGGAAAGAGGTTGGCACGAATTTGAGGCGAGGAGAAAGATGAGGAAGATCATTTGCCCCTCGAAACCTGAGGCTTGGGAAATTGATGCTCCATCTCTCACAGGAGTGCTTGGATTCTACCATTTCCCTCCAACATGATCCTTGCATTAAGGTCAACCAAACTGAACACATTACTGGGTGGCCACCTCTCCTCGATTGTCCCGGTACAAAGCAAAACTCAGCACTTTTCCTTCCACCCACCCAAATAGAGAGTAAAATGCAGGAATTGAGACCGTCTCTATTGATCAAACCTGAGACATCTGTTGCGTCTCTTCAAGTTCTTCAAAATATCACGTGGAACAACATCAGCACCGTGACAGCAGTAGAGTTCCAAGCAGCAGCGCATTGTGGCAGAACCTAATGGGTGACCTCCTGGCAATCTTTATTTACCACCACACCAACGCATGTAATACTGGCACACATACACAACACAGAGACCAGCTTAAGATCATAGGGAACGACTATCACTGCGTCTCAACACTGATGAATTTGGATTGTGTTCCGGACCCAATGACTCTGGGTATCCAAAAATGGATGAATGGCCCGAGCTCCCTCGCCACGCCATAGAGGTGTTTTTATGGGTCCTTCCTCCCAGCAGCCAGCGTCATATCTAGCGGACCATCACCACAGCTGGAAACAGAAATATGGCTTTCTAAGTGCATTTCTCCCTCACAATTTTTACAGTGGCCTGAGAATTTCATTTTTGAATTTTTGGGGGGCAATGTTGCTGTGAAATGCAGCTAGACTGCAGGTCCTATTATACAAAAAAATGGGTTTTCTAACAGACATTTGTTCTTCAAACAATGTCACAGTGGCTCAAGTCATGTTTTTGAATTTTGGGGGGCATGTTGGCTGTGAAATGCATCTATACATCAGGTTCTATTTTAAAAAATGTGTTTCTAACAGATATTTGTTCTTCACAATTTTCAAGAGTGGCTCAAGGTGGATGGTTGCTGTCAAAAAACAGTAATAGGTAGGACACTGTAAATGACACATATTGCAAAATGACTTGTTTTGCAAGATCTTTAACATAGCTACAATCTCTGTAGTGAACAAAACATTTAATAACAATTAAAAAAAAGAGAAACAAAGACCTGGTTGGGATTCCTTCCTAAAAATGGTGGTTGAAAGACTCCTTTTTTCTGCACTTATTTAATCTTGTTGGTCAGACCGGTTTTAAGGGACATGCTGCGTTCCAGACAGGGATAGATCCAATGTTCCAGTTCAAGTCAAATGATGCTCAAATCAAACGCCTTCTGGCCTTTTTAATTTTTGGGTCATGCCAGTTTTAAGGGTCAAAGCTGTGGTACAAGACAGGGATAGTGAATAGATACTGAGAGTTTTTTTCGTTGACTCTTGTTGCCTAAAGTCCTTGCCTAAGATGTAGCAACGTATCCAATTTTACTCTTGTGGATGTTTATTCCAGCATTCTCAGCCTGCTTTGGGTATATAAGTGAAGGTGTTTTCCTCTCCCATATACTTAATGGTCATCGGCGACTATCTATTATCGGATATCGGCATGATAATTGACGATATCGACTATCGATCCGATGACGATAGTTGACGCAATTGCTCATCACTAATTGTTGGGTAATTCGGAGTGAAATACAGAGTATCTGTATTTTTTTGTCCCATATGTGCCCAAATTACATCTGTTTTTTCTGTAGGGTATTTCATACCAAAGGCTTAATTTAACCTCTTGTTTGTGGGGTAATTTGGAGTAAAATACAGGGTGTCTGTATTTTTATGTCCCATATACGCCTAAATTACATATGGTTTTTCTGTAGGGTATTTCATACCCAAGGCGTAATTTAATCTCTTGATTGTGGGGTAATTTGGAGTAAAATATAGGGTGTGTGTTTATCATACACATACATCTTCATTAAACAGTCTTTAAATTTTACATCAAACAGTATGTCAGACAGAGAGGTGCCAGGCCCTTCACATGCGAGTGGCAGTGGCACAAACGTTCCTGGAGCAGGCACAGGTCGCAGCACAGTAATGGGACGTCGCAGCTCATACGTCTTTGAGGACAGGAACTGGCCGTTGTCATCTAGCGGCCGTGTGTTGACCAGCAACCCAAGGGTTCTTGATTGTTTGATTAGGTCATCAACTTCCTCCCAGATGACATCTGACAACCTCAGCCAAAAGTCAGTGGGTTCGTCAGACACAACCCTTAGTTGGAATGGCCCGGGAACATGTCAGCAGTCCTCAACCCACCTCTGTCCCGTTCATTTCCCTCAGCCAGAGAACTACTATGTGGTCTGGGCTCAGCACCACTATTCTGCGAGGACGAACTCTTTGAGGACAGTCAGCAGGTACTTGGCAGTGAATAGGTGGGGCAGACATCCACTGCTTCTTGCAGTAGTCGGGAAAGTATTGATGTGGAGAGTGGCATGAGAGGTTTTGTTGCAAGCAGTCAGGTTCTGCATACTGAGACCGTTGAGGAAAATAGCAGTAACGGGCATACACAAATTGATGACAATGTAGCCGATCGCACTTGGGAGCCGGGTGAAGCAAGGGCTTTATCATCATCATCGGGAGAAGAGTGTGTCAGTTTGCGCGTCAGGCAGCAGCGCAGCCAGCAAGTTGGTAGTGTGGCCGTGAGTCAGCAGGGTGGCAGCAGTGTGAGGTCAGGAGCCAAACGGCCACGCGGTAGAAAACCCGCTTCGCAGGTCCAAGAAAGTAGCGGCACAGGGGCTCACCGAGGCAGCGGCGGTAGTAGTCACTCAGTGCAGAGTGCTGGCGGTATAATCACCTACTCTGCAGTGTGGCCATTTTTTGCTAAGACACCGGAGCAGCCGAACATGTGTATATATAGAATCTGTGGGCAGAAAGTGAAGCATGGCCAGGGAGCTAACTGCACTGAGTCAACACATGCAGCATCACTATCCAGTGGTCTGGGAGAAATATGTCTCAGATATTGTGGTCCATCCTGCTGCAGCAAAAGCAGCAGCACTCAGTGGCACGCAAGCCATTTCAGCCAGTCAAGGCTCCACCACCTCTGCCGAGGGGAGCTGTTTGTCTTTCCCATCATCCCATCGTCCAGATGCTCCTGCTCCTCATCACTCATGGCGCCAGCAGTTGTTCACAAAGGTGATTGCCAAGAGACAACAGTAAGTTGTTGGCACTGCAGTCCCTCCTTTTTCAAGTAGTGGACTGCGCCATTAAGAGAACTAATGGCTTGTGCTGAGCCAAGGTGGAGAGTCCCAAGCCATAATTTCGAAAAAGGCTTTACTAGCCCTTCACAAATATGTAAAACAGAAGGTGGGCCAGTCCTTGAGCCTATCGGTGTCTTCCAAGGTGCACGGCAGTGCGGACGTGTGGAGCTGTAACTACGGTCAGAGACAGTACATGTCCTTTACTGCCCACTGGGTGAATGTGCTTCCTTCTCAGCCACACCAGCAACTTGGACAGGAGACGCCACTTTCTCCTCCACGTTGTCAAACTGCTGTTCCTGCGCCAATGTCCACCTCCTCCTCCACCACCACCTCAGCCTCCACAAGTCTAAGTGCTGCTCCATCATACCACATGTGCAGGGCACAGCGGTGTCACGTAGTTCTACACCTGGTTTGCCTGGGCGAACAAAGTCCCACAGGGGAGGAACTGCTGTTCCTGCGCCAATGTCCACCTCCTCCTCCACCACCATCTCAGCCTCCAAAAGTCTAAGTGCTGCTCCATCATACCACATGTGTAGGGCACAGCGGTGTCACCATTTACACCTGGTTTGCCTGGGCGAACAAAGTCACACAGGGGAGGAACTGCTCCACGTCATGCAACACAAAATCAATGTGTGGCTTTCGTTGCAACAACTGCAAATTGGAACCATGGTGAAGACAATGGAAGAAACATGGTGTCCGCGCTGCACCGAGGAGGGATGACCCATGCGCCCTGCATGACGCACGTGTTCAATCTGGTTGTCAAAAGGTTCCGGAAGTCTTCCACCCATCTGCAAGACATTCTAAATATGGCCAGGAAACTGTGCATGCACTTCATCCCTTCCTACAAAGACAAGCACACCCTCATTGAGCTGCAGTGGCAGAACAGCCTCCCCTAACATAGGCTGATATGCGATGTTTCCACCCGTTGGAATTCCAGCCTCCATATGTTAGACGGACTGTATGAACAGAGAAAGGCCATTAACGATTTTTTGATGATCCAAGCAGACAGGAGTACTCCCCTGTGTAATTTTGATGTCAGCCAGTGGCAGCTCATGCGGGGGACACCTGCCGTTTGCTCAGGCCATTTGTGGAGACCACGTTATTTGTGAGTCGCCAGGACTATGGGATGAATAACATCAATCCACTGCTTCATATCCTGGAACAGATGCTGCAAAATCTGTCTGGTCAGGGGACTGGAGACGTGTTGACTACATCTCTCTGCCACATGAGTCTGGTGGGGGGCTGAACTGGAGGAGGAGGAGGACATTGGAGAGCAAGCAGCGTCTGGCAAAATGAGTGGTTTTTCTAGTCAGATAACAGGAGAGGAGGAGCAGGAGCATCCGGAGGAGGAATAGGGAGATGAGGAAGACGAGGCAGATGACCCAGACACACCGTGGCAGTATACAGTGGAGATGAGGGCAGGGAGTCCCTCAGAATCACTTGCGCAGATGGCCCGCAGCATGCTGATTTGCCTGGCTAGTGACAGCCGAATCGTCACCATCCGGCAGAGGGATGACTTCTGTCTCTCCACCCTCTTGGACCCTCGCTACCAGTCCAAAATAGGAACCTTTTTTTCCACCTGCCAAGAGGGAGGAGAAAATCACGTACTATAGAGAAATCCTATGTAGTCAGTTGGCCGCTGCCTATGTTCGCCATCGTCAATCCTCTGACAGGTCTGACTGGGGGGTTCCTCATCACTCACGTACCACTGCCACGGATGCTGTAGTAGCAGCTCCATCACCAGCAGCCTAAGTCTGGAGTCATTGATGAGCAGCTTCCTTCACCCGCCTAGTGAGGAGAGTACTCAGCAGTAGCAGCAGGACCTGGAGCAGACCTGAACCAGCAGGTGGTGGCCTACTTGGATAGCCCTCTGAAACCCCAGATAGAAGATCCGCTGGACTACTGGGCAGACAAAATGGATGTGTGGCCGCAACTTGACGATTTTGCATTTGAAAAGCTGTCCTGCCCGGCCAGTAGTGTGGAATCAGAGCGGGTGTTCAGTGTGGCGGGGACCATCGATACCCAAGGAGAACTCGCTTGTCCACCCAAAATGTGGAGAGACTCACCTTTGTCAAGATGAATCAGGCGTGGATCGGCCAGGATTTCCACACACCAACGCTTTATGCATCAGATTAGATCAGCCATGATGCCTCACCAAAACTTTGAGAAATTAGTCTGGATTCTTCTGGCTACCTGTCTCAGCTACTATTCTGATGCTGCCACCCACCTAATGCCACACATCTGCTGCCAGTTGCTCCATCTGCCACACACCATCTTTACCAGGGACTGGTATTGCCACCCACCTCCACACTTTGTCATTGTGTCAATCTGTGGCCTACTCATGCTGCTGCCACCTCCACGCTGTGTCATTGTGCTACTCTGTGGCCTACTCATGTTGCTGCCACCTCGTCAATCTGTCATTGTGCAACTCTGTGGCCTACTGATGTTGCTGCCACATTCTCAACCTGACATTGTGCCACTCTGTGGCCTACTGATGTTACTGCCACCTTCTCAACCTGTCATTGTGCCACTCTGTGGCCTACTGATGTTGTTGCCACCTTCTCAACCTGCTGTTGCTGTTTCCACCCTCCACCACTCTATGACATTGCCATTATGTTTGGTTTTCCCCTCTTTTAATCTGTCAGAAGCAATGAAAAGGATCAGGATTGTCTGATGATTAGGTAGCCAAAAGCTGGAGTGGATACAGAAGACATGCAAATATCCCATTTACTGGCCATCTCTGTTTTGAATCAACTCCTGTTTGTTTTTGGCTTTAGCAATGCTGATGGATTATTGACCGATTGAAAGTGGACACTGACGGATGAAAGGAAGGGCAACATGATCAGTGACGTCAACGCAAAATTACTGCCAACACCCTCTCCACTCTTTCGGGAGGCTCTATAAGGATCAGCGTTTAACAGAGCAGGTTCTTTCATAATCTGTGGAATCATCTGATGTCGGTGTAAAAGGAGTGCGTTATTTGACGCTATCGTAGGATCTTAGCCCTCAGCTCAGTTCTTTCCAGCTGGCGCTGCCATTACCTTGTCAGGCTGCATTCCCTCTTCAGTTATTTGTTTAGTTTTGCCCCTAAAAGTGAAGTGTGAAGCGATTCTAAGAGCAGCGGATGTCATCTGCGTGTCATACTAAAACTCAGCATTGTATGAAGACCAAACCACACTCCATATGCATATTTGAGCATGGCACAATGTTCTATAACATCCTACAGGCTCTCCGCAGCCAGGAAATATCTGCTTTTCAACGAGATTCACCGCAAATAAATTCGGTCCGAAAAGAATTGTGCCGGAAAATTCGGAGAACTTGGCAAATCGAATTTTTTAGAAATTCGCCAATCTCTGATTTGAATCATTTTTAATTCAAAATTCAGTATGCAGCTGAAAGATATTTGGTACGATATATGCTCTGGAACGATTTGGGCAATTTTTTTTACTTTGTCTCAAGCCATAGCCCTAACTGTAACCCTAACCCTAGTGACGGTTATAAATACTACTACAACTTTACTGCTAACAACCAAAATAATTGTTGTTGTTGTTGTTATTATTATTATTATTACTAGTAGTCGTATTTTATTATCACCACCATTTTATTTTATTGCATTAGAAATATTGTCAGTCCCTATGCAAAACTCCACTGAGAAGTAGAGAAGATACGTAGCATAAATCTTAATTATAAGAATGACTGAATTACTTACTCTCAGAGCATAGTACTAGATATAACACCAAGAGGGACCAAAGACCTCTTTTTTACATGAAATGGGGAGGGGGGTATATTATAATTATGTTACATGTTATATGAAGGGCCCAGGAGCTAAAATGTATGTCTCTCATATGTTTGCTACTACATTTACATTTTATTTGTTTGTCAATGCTAATAAAATGCAGATCCATAAAATACATATTTTGATGCTAAAGTATTCTGTTTTATTTTACAATAATCAGGCATTAAAGAATTGATTTGACTTCATTGATGGAGAATCCAATTTAGATTAAATAAGAATGTTTATGAAATTGCTTCAAGATTTATTGGTTTAGCCTGATAACTCATCACTGGAGTCAAGCTTGCAGGAATTTCAGCAGAAAAGTTAATTAGCAATAAGTTTCAAACTGCCAAAAGACACTATAGGTGCAGGACTTAATAAACATACAAATTTGCTCTGAATAAAGAGAGAGCTGAACACAATTTCATCTTGCTTTGTTAGACTCATTATAAGATAAAATAAGCAAAATTGATTCTGATATTTTAATCATAAATACGAAGAGCTGGCAAAATGACTGTCAATCAGGCAAAGGATACTTTTTCACTTTGTATGAAATACTTAAATATGTCACTTAAACAAAGTATGAATAAATTCAATGGCATTAAATAAAGAGCTCGCTCAATCCTTGTTTGTGAAACAATCAAGAGAAATCTTGACAAGGACCAGTCAATTCATAACATTTAAAAACATTGATAGAATTGGGTTTATCATATGATGATTAACCCACTTCATGGGTTTTCCTGTTTAATATGAATTGGGAATCTTTTCTTTGCCAAACACCATATGGATATTTAAAAAATAATTTTCTGGGCCATACAAAATTTGCAGCCCAAAAAATAGGCTGCAATATTTATTCAAACATTGCACTAACTATTAGTGTTGAGCGATTATTATCGACAAAGTTTAAATCGGCACAGTTTTTATGTTGATTGAAATTTTTAGATCATGCGATAATTTAGGTTAAAATCTGTGCCTCATTTATTAAGATTGCGCCATTTTCGGCGCTTCCTGTCATTTTGGCGGCCAGCAAATCAGCTTACAGAATAGAGCAGGGTGAGATGTGTGTGCGACATCATGACTGGGATGTGTATGGTTGCGATTGGCTGGAAAAATCACATGACCTCGTTTTACATAGAACAGCATTTCCTGTTCAGCCTCAGTGTCTCTCAGCGTCTCAGAGCAGAAGGACGTGCGCTCTGCTTGTGTCCAAACAGCTCAGCGAAATTATTCTATTTCTTCACAGAGAAAGCTCTACTGTTAGCTGTGATCCTTACAACTTAGTTAGATCAGAGATTGGAAGATTTTATGTAATTAGGTAGAGAATTTTAAAGGAGCATCTACCGATGTAAAGTCGCGGGGGGAGGAGGGGGGCGGGCGAACACAGACAAGCTCTATAAAGAATACTGGATATAGTTCACCAAGACTTAGTGTAGACATTGCACTGCAATAGCTTTATTATTATCAGTTTTCTATTGAAATATTTCCTGGATATTGGGCAGCCTGAACTTATATTAGGATACACATCTTTTCTAGTAACTGCAGGTCTCTTTGTTAGGTGCAAAACTCCACCTTAATTATCAGTATAAATTTCAGATAGGTGTTCATTTTCAATTTTGCCCATTCCACCTTTGTTCATATATCCACCTTGCAGTTAAATTAGAATACAGCAATTGTGTAGTTACCACAGGTGAATTGAAAGGTGCCAAAAATACCTTTTATTATCCGAATACATTACAGATACGTGTTTTTTGCACTTTTGCCCAGTCCAGATTTGTTGATAGAGCCACCTTGCAGTTAAAATTGAATCCAGCAATTGTGTAGTTACCACAGGTGAATTGATAGGTGCCAAAAAATAACTTTTATTATCCGAATACAATATAGATACGTGTTTTTTGCACTTTTGTCCAGTCCAGATTTGTTGATAAAGCCACCTTGCAGTTAAATTTGAATCCAGCAATTGTGTAGTTACCACAGGTGAATTGATAGGTGCCAAAAAATACCTTTTATTATCCGAATACATTACAGATATGTGTTTTTTTTACTTTGGCGCACTACAGCTTTGTTCATTGAGGCACCTTGCACTTAAATGTGAATACTGCAATTTTGTAGTCACCACAGGTGAATTGAAAGGTGCCAAAAATACCTTGTGTTATCCGAATACATTTCAGATACGTGTTTTTTCACTTTGGCGCAGGCCAGCTTTGTTGATAGATCTACTTTGCAGTTAAATTTGAATACAGCAATTTTGTGTTCACCACAGGTGAATTGATAGGTGCCAAAAATACCTTGTATTATCCGAATACATTTCAGATACGTGTTTTTTCACTTTGGCGCAGGCCAGCTTTGTTGATAGATCTACTTTCCAGTTATATTTGAATCCAGCAGTTATGTTTTGATTTGAGGGATTTGAGAGAAGCTGTGATTTGCCGTCTTTTAATAAGAGACTTTCCAAAACTCTTCCATACCTTCTCAAATTTTTATCTTTCTGAACATGGAGCGAAATTCAGGTGGTAAGCGAGCAAAGGAGATGGAGGTAGAGGTACGAGAGAAGGTGCTCCTTCCAGTGCTGGCGACAACACGCATGCCAGCGGATTGTCAGTTGCAGGACCGTCAGGCCTGTCATCGCTGGGTCAGGGCCCTGTGAATCTCAGTAGCAAACAGCGTTGTCCTTCAGTGGTTAATGCAACCTGCATCCAGCAGTCTTACTTCCTCGTCCTCCCAGTCACGGCCACAAATGTCATCATCAGCATCACCAGCATCCGCCCAACATGAAGCAGCCCAAATGTCAACTCGTGTACCCACCACTGTGGATAATCCATTTTCTGAAGACCTCTTTGATGACAAAATGCGGTTGGGGTCAGAAGGCATGTTAAAAGATCAAGAGGCCAAAGAGGATGATTTTCTCTGCTCTGACGCCCAGTTACTGATGCCATCAGAGGAGGAGAAGGAAGCCGGTCAATCGGCAAAAATCCCGGGTGGTCGGCAACGCCTTGCAGTCCCTCTTGCTTGTAGCCCGCAGCTCCTGGATGCAGAATGTCAGGACGACGAAGTCACCTGTGTTGATGATGATGATGATAACATTGCGGATCCAACGTGGTTTTTTCAGCAGAATTTGCTTGCAAGCGCTTCATCACTGGACGAGGAGGAGAAGATGGGGTAGTGTCAGTATGGGTTCCGCCTCAAAAAGGGAGAGGGCGGTCGCAGAAGTCCGCTGATATGATTCCGCCAGCCACGGTCAGCGCAAATCCCGGTCCTCGCTTATCGCCGTCAAAAAAGTCCAGGACCTCTCAAGCCTGGGCCGTCTTTGAACAAGCCTCTGATTCACCCCGCGATCTCATATGCCGCCTTTGCCGTAAACGCATCCGTAGAGGCAAGAACCTTAGGTGGTTAACCACCACCAACATGCCTAGTCACATGCAGCGAATGCATGTGTTGAAATGGAGGCAACACTTGGCCAAAAAAGGCCAGACTGACGCCGGGCCTCCAACCACTGTCACACCCTCTGTCTCCGCTTCCTCCTCCTCCGCCACCACCAAGCGTTCCTCAGCTGCCCTCAGAGTCATGATCAGGGATCAGCCTCCACTTCAGCCTCCACCGTCGCCCGAGTACCACCAGCACCACCAGAGACCCATCCTACCCCTTCTCCTCCCGCCAGTTTGACGACCTGCACGCCGTACAATGGCCAGTCTAGCAGCCAGCCTTCTGTCTTCCAGGTTTGGGAGCAGAAGAAACACTTTAACCCAAACCATCCCAAAGCCAAAAGCCTGAATGTCGGCAAGGTGGTGTGCGATAACGGGCGAAATCTGCTTGCCGCACTTAAGATCGGTAGGCTGGAGCACATCCCTTGCCTGGCACATGTCATGAACCTTGTCGTCCAGAAATTTCTAAAGAGCTACCCGGGTCTGGACTGCCTGCTGAGGAAGGCTCGAAGTCTAAGTTCGCACTTCCGCCGTTCGCACCCTGCTTTGTCCCGCCTGGCTGCGTTGCAGCGTCAGCTCGGCCTCCCCGTCAACCGTCTCATTGTTGACGTGGAAACACGCTGGAATTCCAAACTCCACATGCTCCAGCAATTGTGGCAGCAGCGCAATGCCATTACGCAGTACGAAGTGACACATGGCCTGACAAGCAGCGGTGCGGACCTCGGGGTGTTGAGCCACCGAGAGTGGAGGCAGGTGAAAGAGCTCTGCACCATCCTTGCCAGTTTTGAAGAAGCCACCAAAATGGTCAGTGCGGACAATGCCCTTGTCAGCATGAGCATTGTGGTGATCTTAGTTCTGGAACGATCGTTGGACACTCTGAAACAACAGGTCCCGCCAGCGACGGAGGAGGAGACGGACACAGATGCGGACACGGAGCCTTTCTCTCCGTCAAATCCACAAGGCCCGACAGTTTCACAATTTCATCGGTCTTCATTAGGCAGTGGTTCGGGGTCCAGAGCTAGTGCAAGGTGGCGCATCAGCTCTCAGGGTGCATCATCTCAGGCAACTCAGGGCTGCGTTGAAGCTGTGCTGGAGGCAGAGGAGGAGGAGGAGGAGGTATTCCTAGACACCGACGTTATCGACGTCCCTGCCTTGGATAGAGGTTGGCGCGAATTTGAGGCGGAGGAGGAAGATGAGGAAGATCAGTTTGCTTGGGAAATCAAGGCTCCATCTCTCACATGAGTGCTTGGATGCTCCATTTCCTCCAACATGATCCTCGCATTAAGGCCATCAAAATGAACAACAGTTACTGGGTGGCCACCCTCCTGGATCCCCGGTACAAAACAAAACTCAGCACTTTCCTTCCACCCGCTTAATAGAGAGTAAAATGCAGGAAATGGAGACCTTGCTGATTGATCAACTGGAGACATCTGTTGCGTCTGCTTCACGTTCCCCAAATGTCACGGTGGAACAACATCAGCGACGTGACAGCAGTAGAGTGCCAAGTAGCCATAGCGGCAGCAGCAGGCAAGGTGGCAGAAGCCTAATGGGTGACCTCTGGCAATCTTTATTTACCACCTCACCAACGCATGCAATGCAGGGCACACATCCAACACACAGAGACCAGCTTAAGATCATGGTGCACGACTATCTGCGTCTCAACACCGATGTTTTTGGATGTGTTCCGGACCCAATAGACTTCTGGGTATCCAAAATGGACGAATGGCTCGAGCTCGCTCGTCACGCCATAGAGGTGTTGTCGTGCCCAGCAGCCAGCAAACATATCTGAGAGGACCTTCAGCCCCAGCTGGAGGAGTCATTTCAAACAAACGCATCCGCTTTCCACAGATAATTGTGGATCGTTTGACTTTCATCAAGATGAATCAGGCATGGATCTCTGATGATGTTGTGGCCCCAATTGCCGAGGTCACCGATTAGTTGCCGGTCTACTTCACATTCCTCTTCAAACAGAAATTTGGCCCTTGAAAATTTTTTTTAAAATGATCATTCTTACTGCAATTTTTATTCTCTTTTCCCAACATTTCATTTTGCTGGATTTGCTGTGAGAAGACTGTAAAAGACAGCAAGGTTTCATGACAATACTGTATTCCATTCACTCACTTTTAGTGTTGAGCGATTTTATCGACAAAGTTGAAATCGGCAAGGTTTTTATGGTGATCGAAATTTCCAGATCATGCGATAAATAAGGTTAAAAACTGGGGCATCATCTATTAAATCGCGCCTTTTTCGGCGCTTCCTGTAATTTTGGGGGCCAGAAAATCAGATTACAGAATAGAGCAGGGGGAGATGTGTGTGCGACGTTATGACTGGGATGTGTATGGTTGCGATTGCTGGAAAAATCACATGACCTCGTTTTACATAGAACAGCGTTTCCTGTTTCAGCCTCATTGTCTCCAGCGTCTCATGGGGATAGGACCTGCGCTCTGCCTGTGGCCAAACAGCTCACGAAATTAGTCTATTCTGCATAGAGAAACCTCTACTATTAGCTGTGATCCTTCCAATTTGGGTTAGATTAGAGATTTGAACATTTTATGTAGTTAGCTAGAGAATTTTAAAGCAGCATCTACCGCTGTAAATTCACGGCGGTGGGAGCGGGGGGGGCCCGCGGGCGAACACAGACAAGCTCTATCTATAAAGAACACTGGAAAAGTTCACCAAGACTTAGTGTAGACATTGTATGTGAATATCTTTATTTTCAACAGGTTGCTTTTGAAATATTTCCTGGATTTTGGGGCAGCCTGAACTTATTGGATAGACATCATTTATAGTAACTGCAGGTATCTTAGTTAGCTGCAAAACTCCACTGTTATTATCAGTATACATGTCAGATAGGTTTCATTTTCAATTTTAACCCATTACACCTGTACTGTTGATATATCCACCTTGCAGTTAAAATTAAAAATCCAGCAATCTTGTAGTCAGCACAGTTGTTTTGTTGCCTAAAAATACCGTGTAAACGTACGAAAACATCACAGTTTTCGTGTTTTTGACTTTTGCGCAACCAGCTTTGTTCATTGACGCATCATCTACGTAAATCTTAAAACAGCAATACTATATTCACAACTGTTTAATTGAAAGGTGCAAAAAATACCGTTTATTATAGCAAACCTTAACATTTACGTGTTTTTTGACTTTTGCACACCCCGCATTGTTCATTGACACAGCATCTACGTAAATCTTAAAACAGCAATTCTATAAATTTACCACAAGTTGAATTGAAAGGTGCAAAAAATATCGTTTATTATACCAAAACATAAAAAGTTACGTGTTTTTTGACTTTTGCCACCCAGCATTGTTTATTGACACAGCATCTACTAAATTTTAAAACAGCAATTCTATATTCACCACAGTGAATTGAAAGGTGCAAAAAATACCGTTTATTATACCAAAACAAACAGTTACGTGTTTTTTGACTTTTGCTATCCGAGCATTGTTTATTGACGCAGCATCTACGTAAATCTTAAAACAGCAATTCTAAATTCCCCCCACAGGTGAATTGAAAGGTGCAAAAAATACCGTTTATTATATCAAAAGCATAACAGTTACGTGTTTTTGACTTTTGCACACCCAGCATTGTTCATTGAGCAGCATCACGTAAATCTTAAAACAAAAATTCTATATTCACACAGGTGAATTGAAAGGTGCAAAAATTTTCGTTTATTAACCAAAACATAACAGTTACGTGTTTTTGACTTTGCACACCCACATTTCTTGACGCACATCTACGGAAATCTAAAACAGGAATTCTATATTCACCACAGGTGAATTGAAAGGTGAAAAAATATCGTTTATTATCCAAAACATAACATTACGTGTTTTTGACTTTGCACACCCAGCATTGTTCATTGACGCGGCATCTACGTAAACTTAAACAGCAATTCTATATTCACCACAGGTGAATTAAAGGTCAAAAAAACCGTTTATTTTATCAAACATACAGTCGTGTTTTTTGAATTTTGCACACCCACATTGTTCATTGACGCAGCATCTAAAGTAATCTTAAAACAGCAATTCTAAATTCAACCACAGGAATGAAAGGTCAAAAAATACCGTTATTTATATCAAACATAACAGTTACGTGTTTTTGACTTTTGCCACCCACCATTGTTCATTGACGCAGCATCACGAATCTTAAAACAGGAAATTTTATATTCACCACAGGTGAATTGAAAGGTGCAAAAAAAAACCGTTTATTTATCAAAGTATAACAGTTACTGTTTTTTTTACTTTTTCACACCCCAGCATGTTCATTTACGCAGCATCTACGTAAAACTAAAAAAGGAATTCTATATCACCACAGGTGAAAATTTAAAGGTGCAAAAAATATCGTTTATTAACCAAAAAAAAACATTACGTGTTTTTTTTACTTTTTGCACACCCGCATTTTTTTCATTGACCGGGATCTACTAAATCTTAAACAGCAATTCATATTTACCACAGGGAAAATTTAAAGGGGCAAAAAATACCGTTTATTATATCAAAACAAACAGTTACGTGTTTTTTGATTTTTCACACCCCGCATTGTTCATTGACGCAGCATCTACTAAATCTAAAACAGCAATTTTAAATTCACCACAGGGGAATTTAAAGGTCAAAAAATACCGTTTTTTTACCAAAAAAAAACAATACGGTTTTTTTGGACTTTTTTCCCCTTTCCCAAATTTTTGATAGACCCTTGCATAAATTGAATCCCGCAAATTTTTTTTGATTAAGGATTTGAGAAAACTTGGGTTTGCCCTCTTTTAATAAGAACTTTTCCCAAAACTATTAACCTTCTCAAATTTTTTTATTTTTGAACATTAGCGAAATGCAGGGGGGTAAACGACAAAGGGGGGTAGCACATGGAGGTAGAGGGACGAAGAAGTGCTCCTTCCAGTGTGGCGACAACACGCATGCCAGCGGATCGTCATTGCAGACCGCCAGGCCTGTCATCGCTGTTCAGGGGCCCTGTGAATCCAGAAAAAACATCGTCGCCATCGTCTTCAGGGGTTAATGCAACCTGCATCTAGCTTTTTAGCCCCTCGTCCTCCAGTCACACCACAAATGTCGTCATCACATCATCAGCATCCGCCAACATAAACACCCCCAAATGTCAACTCTTTTACCCACCAAGTGGATAATCCAAGTCTAAGACCTTTTTTGATGACAAAATGCGGCTGGGGTCAGAAGGATTTTAAAAAAACAAGAGAATTTATCTGCCGACGCCCATTTACTGATGCCATCAGAGGAGTGAAGGAAGCCGGCAATGGGGAAAAACCCCGGGGGTCGGAACCCTTGCAGTGCCCCTGCTTGTGCCCCAGTTTCGGGATGCAGAAACAACACCAAGTCACCTGTGTTGAGATATGATGATGACCATTGCGGATCCTCCGGTCTTTTCCGCAAAAATTTGCTTGGAGCGTTTCATCAGGGGACAGGGGGAAACGATTTTATTCAAAACGGTTCCCGCCCAAAAAGGAGAGGCGGGTCGCAGAAGTCCGCTGATTGATTCCCCACCACGCAGCCAAACCCCCTCCCGCTTATCCCGTCAAAAGGCCCGACCTCTCAAGCTGGCCCTTTTTTGAGCAACCCCTCTGATTCACCCACGATTCAATGCCGCCTTTCCGTAAACGCATAAAAAAGAGGCAAAAAACCTTAAGTGGTTTAACCACCCCAACATGTCAGTCACATTCAGCGAATGCATGAGTTAAAAGGGGGGAACACTTGCCCAAAAAAGGGCCAACCGACCCGCGCCTCAAACCACTGTTAAAAACCCCTTCTCTGCCTCCTCCTCTTCCGCCCCACCAAAATTCCTCAGCTCCCCATGTCCTCAGAATCATGATCAGGATCAGCCCCCTTCAGCCTCCACCGTCGCCCGATCCCCAGCCCCCACCAAAACCCATCCTACCCTTCTCCTTCCGCCAGTTTGACGACCTTACCCCGTACAGCGGCCAGCCTACAGCCACCTTCTTTTTTCCGGGTTGGGGAAACAAAGAAACACTTTAACCCAAACCACCCAAAGCCAAAAGCCTAAAATGTCGGCATTGCCAGCTTTTGGCCAGGAAATGTTCCCCTTTCCGTCGGGTGACACGAGGTTTTTCCCCCACGTCAGGGCCCTCCCTCTCCCAATACCAGAGCCAGCGGGCATTTCTTGCCAGAAAACCCGCCCTGCCCTGGCCAGCCAGGTCATCTAAAATTTCAACGCGTTGCTGCATCTGTGCCCAGAAAAGCCATCTCACCACCGACACATGGACTAGAACAGGGCCCAAGGCCGCTATATCCCGTGACAGCTCACGGGGTAGCGGGTGGATGTCTTGGGGACGGGGGCTCTCGGGCTCGGCACACGCCTTCAAAACCCGCAAGGAGGGGTGCAGGACTTTTTCCCCCCAAGGTCCTCTGGGGGCATCACTCCCAAGACCCAGGCCCTTTTGAAATTTAATCTCCCTTGGAACCTCCACACACGGGTCAGGAGCTTGGAGGGCTCAAGCAAAGACCGAGCGCTGGCTGGAGGGAAAAAACCTTGTCCAGGCAATTGTGCATAACGGGCGAAATCTCTGCCGCCCCTGAAGATGGGTAGGCTGGAGCACATCCCTTCCCTGGCACATTCAAAAACCCTTTGTCCCCAAAAATTTTTCTAAAAAGCTACCCGGGTCTGGATGCCTCGAAGAAGGCTCGAGGTCTGTTTTCGCACTCCGCCTTCGCACCCTGCTTCGTCCCGCCTGCTCTTTGCAGCATCAGCTGGGCCTCCCCCGTAAACCCGCTAAATTTTGACGGGCAACACGGCGGGAAATTTCCCACCTCCACATGCTCCAGCAATTTGGCAGCAGCGCAATGACATTACGAGATAATTGACACAGGGGCCGACAACAGGGGTACGGACCTGTTGGGTTTAAAACCACCGAGAGTGGACAGGGAAAGAGCTCTGTACCATCCTTGCCATTTTTTGAAGAAACCACCAAAAGGCAGGCACAATGCACTTGTCGCATGACATTGTGGTGATCTTATTCTGGAACGATCTTTGGGGCACCTAAAACAACAGTCCCGCCGCGACGGAGGGAACGGCATAATGCGGACATGGACCCTTTTCTCTCCGTCAAACCCACAAGGCCCGACATTTTTCACAATTCATCGTCTTCATTAGGCAGTGGTTGGGGGTCCAAAACATGAAAGGGGCCACATCACTCTCGGGGTGCATCATCTCAGCAAGTCAGGGGCTTTTTGAACGTGCCGGAGGCAGCGGAGGAGGAGGAGGAGTATTCCTAGACACCGATGTTACCGACGTCCCTGTCTTGGGAAAAGAGGTTGGCGCAAAATTTGGGGCGGAGGGGGGGAAAGAGGAAGATCATTTGCTATGCCCCTGACCCAAGCTTGGGGAAATCAAGGCCCATCTCTCACAGAGTGCTGGATCCCCATTTCCCCAACTTTCCCTCGCATTAAGGCCATCAAAATGAACAACATTATTTGGGTGCCACCCTCCGATCCCGGAAAAAAACAAAACTCAGCATTTTCCCTTTCCCACCCCCCCAAATAGAAGAAAAATGCGGGGAAATGGAGCCCTTTTGCGATGATCAACTGAACTCCCGTGCGCTGCTTTACGCTCCCAAAGTCCGGTTTGGGAAAAACATCACGACGTGACAGCATAAGTCCAAATAGGCGAGCGGCACAGCAGGGCAAGGTGGAGAAGCCAAATGGTTACCTCTGGGAATTTTTTTTCCACCTCACCAACCAGGGAATGCAGGGGACACATCCCCCAACAAGATAAACTAAGATCATGGTGCACGACTATCTGGTCTCAACACCGAAATTTTTTTCATGTGTTTCCGGACCCCCTAACTTCTGGGGATCCAAAATGGGCGAAAGGGCCCCACGGCTCATCAAGCCATAGAGGTGTTGTCCTGCCCACACCACTCAATCGAGCGGACCCTTTACACAGCGGGAGTCATACAGACAAACGCATCCGGGTTTCCCAAAAATGTGGGTCGTTTGACTTTCATCAGATGAATCAAAAGATGGGTCTTTGATGATGGTGGCCCCCAATTGGCCAGGCACCGATTATTTTTCCGTCCCACTTCACATTCCTTTTCAACAAAATGGGGGGGGGGGGGGGGCCTCTTTTAAAAATTTTTTTAAAAAAGATCATTTTTTTACTGCAATTTTTAAATTTTCTTTTTTTTTAAAAGTTCATTTTCTGGTTTTGCTGTAGAGACGTAAAAACAGCAAGGTTCATGAAAAACACCGTTATTCCTTTACTCACTTTACTTAAGAAATTATCCATTGCAAAGTTTTTGAGTCATGTTGCTGTTTAGATACAGCTATAAAAATTAAAGGGGGGGGCCTTTGGAACAGAAATGTCTTTTAATGGCATTTTTTCCTCAAATTTTTAACAGGGCTAGAACATTTTTATAATTTTTTTTGGGTCATGCGCTTTGAAATGCACAAAACAAAGATCCTATTAAAAAAATTGATGGTTCTAACAGACATTTTCTCACAATTGACCAAAGTGCTCAAGGGGCATGCTTGAATTTTTGGGGGGATTTTGGGTTTGAAATGCAGCAAAAACACGTCCTACGAAAAAATTTTTGTTTTTAAAAACATTTGTTCTTCAAAATTGTCAAAAGTGGCCATGGGTCATGCTTTAATTTTTGGGGCATTTTTCTGTGCTGCGCTATACAAAGGGTCCTATTTTAAAAATTTGTTTCAACAGACTTTTTTTTCTTCACAATTGCCAAAAAATGCTCAAGGGGGATCTTTGAATTTTTTGGGGGATTTTGTTGTGACAGCAAACATCTACAGTCCATTCTAAAAAATGTGTTTCAACAGACTTTTGTTTTTTCACAAATTGTCAAGAGTGGGTCAAGGGTGATGGGCTGTCAGAAACAGGAATAGGTAGACACTGTTAATGGACACATATTCAAAATACTTGTTTTTTGCAAGATCTTTTAAAATACTATCAAAAAACCCCGTATTGAGACAACCCTTTAAACAATGAAAAAAAGAGAAACAAAGACATGTTGGGATCCATCCTATTTTAAAAAAGTTTTTCAGAATTTAAAATACTAAAAAACTTGCATGACAAAAAAGGCTGTTAAAAAAATTCCTCTGAATTTTACAAGGGGGGGTAAAAGGGAAAAAAATACCCAAAGTAGGTTTTTTCAGAGGACATGGGGTATGGGGCACGGGCAGAGAAAAAAGTACAAGAGACATTTCCTCCCCACGTTTAGTAAAATGAGAAAAAAAAATCCAAGATAAAAAGGGACCCGGTGGTAACAGGGGCGTTAACCACCAGATTCCAAGTGAAGGGTCAATTGGTCCCCACTCATACGGGGGGACAAGCGCTACCCAGGTTTGACTGTGTACTGAGGAAGGCTGGAGTTCCACACTTCCCCTTCCGCACTCTCTTCAGCACGCAGGTTTGTTTCTGCTTCCTCAGGGCATTTTAACCTGCGTTTAAAGATGACGGGCGCCACCTGGCTCTCACCCACTCACTAAACCCGGCCCCGGGTCAATGCGTGGCCCAGGACAGGTATAGTCAATGTCCATGAAACAAAATGTGGTTGAAAGACTCCTTTTTCCCGGGACTTTTTAAATTGGGGGGCATGCAGGTTTGGGGGTCTGCGTGGGCCAGGACAGTAAGTCAATGCATGAAACAAAATGGTGGTTAAAGACCCTTTTTTCCCGGGACTTTTAAATGTGGGGGTCATGCAGGTTTTGGGGCTCATGCTGTGGCCCAGGACAGGTAATCAATGCCCCTGAAACTAAAAAAGGGGTTGAAAGACTCCTTTTTTTTCCGGGACTTTTTAAATGTGGGGGCACAGGTTTTTGGGGGTCATGCTGTGGCCCCAAAACAGGATATTCAAGTCCTTCAAGTAAGATGATGGTTTTTAATTTATACTGCCCTTCTGACACTTTTTCAATTGTGGGTATGCGGTTTAAGGGTCGCTGTGGTACAAGCAGGGGGAAATGAATGGCTTGACTTTTTTTTCTGTACTTTATAACCCAAGTGTGTTGTCAAATGTAGCACTTTTCCCATTTTTACTGTTGTGGGGTGTTTAAATTTCAGCTTCCCAGCCTTGTTTGGGGGGAATAATGAAGTGTGTTGCTCTCCCATAGACTTTAATGGTCATCGCTCATAATCGATCTCACTACGAAAAACCTTACGATAGCGGCTGACTATCGACTATCGATCGATTTTCAAAGCCAACGCAATCGCTCAAAACTACTCACTTTATCTTTAGAAGTTTTGCATTGTCAAGGTTTTGAGGTCATTTTGCTGGGGAATACAGTATAATTATGGCCTTTGGAAAAGAAAGTGGCTTTTTAAGTGGCATTTCTCCCTCACAATTTTAATGTGGCTAGAATCATATTTTTTAATTTTTTGGGGGCATGTACTTGAGATACAGCAATAATCATGGGTTTTTTTGGGAAAGAAATGTGGGGTTTTAAGTGGCATTTCTCTCTCACAATTTTTTAAACATGGCTGAAATCATTTTTATAATTTTTGGGGTTTGCTGCTTTGAAATGCAGCAATACTACAGGGCCTAAAATAAAAAAATGTTGTTTCTAACAGACATTTGTCCTTCACAATTGTCCAAAGTGCTCAAGGGTCATGCTTTGAATTTGTGGGGGCATTTTGCTTTGAAATGCAGCTATACTACAGGTCCTATTATAAAAAAATTGTTGTTTGTAACAGACATTTGTTCTTCACAAGTGTCCAAAGTGGCTCAAGGGTCATGGTTTGAATTTTTGGAGGCCTTTTGCTGTGAAATGCAGCTATACTACAGGTCCTATTATAAAAAAAATGTTGTTTCTAACAGACATTTGTTCTTCACAGTTGTCAAGAGTGGCTCAAGTTTGATGGTGCTGTCAGAAACAGGAATAGGTAGGACACTGTTAATGGACACATATTGCAAAATGACTAGTTTTTGCAAGATCTTTAACATAGCTATCAATCCCTGTATTGAGACAACCCATTTAATACAATTAAAAAAAGAGAAACAAAGACATGGTGGGATTCCATCCTATTTTAAAAATGTGTTTTCTAGAATTAAACTACTAAAAAACTTGCATTTACAAAATAGCTGGTAAAAAAATTCCTCTGAATTGTACAAGTGAGGTACAGGAAAACTTGACCAATGTAGGTTTTTAGAGGACATGAGTATGGAGCACGACAGAGAACAAAGTACAGAGACAATTTCCTCCAGCACGTTGAGTAAAAATGAGAAAAAGAATGCCAAGAAAAGGCACCTGGTGGAACAGGAGCGTTAACCACCAGTATTTCCAAGTGAAGCTCAATTGGTCCGCACTCATACGGAGGGGCAAGCGCTACCCAGGACAAGGACAGTATATGTCCAGTGAAACTAAAATGGTGGTTGAAAGACTCCTTTTTCCGGCACTTTTAATCTGGGTCATGCAGGTTTGGGGCTCATGCTGTGGCCCAGGACAGGGATAGTCTTAGTCCAGTGAAACTCAGATTTGGTTTGATGGACTCGTTAGTCCGGCCCTGTTTGATCTGGGGTGAGGCGGGTTTGGGGGGCATGCTGTGGCCCAGGACAGGTATAGTCAATGTCCAGTCAAACTAAAATGGTGGTTGAAAGACTCCTTTTCCAGGCACTTTTTAATCTGTGGGTCAGACAGGTTTAATGGTCATTCTGTGGTACAGGACAGATATAGTCAATGTCCAGTTCAACTAAAATGGTGGTTGAAAGACTCCTTTTTCCGGCAGTTTTTATTCTGGGGGTCATGCAGGTTTGGGGCTCATGCTGCGTTCCAGGACAGGGATATTCAATGTCAAGTTCAAGTAAAATGATGGTTCAAATCATACTGCCTTCTGAAACTTTTTAATTTGTGGGTGATGCAGGTTTAAGGGTCATGCTGTGGTACAAGACAGGGATAGTGAATGGTGTGTAATTTTTTTTCTGTGGCTTTTATAACCTAAGTGTGTTGCCTAAGATGTAGCACGTATCCATTTGACTGTTGTGGATGTTAATTCCAGCTTCTCCAGCCCTGTTTGGGTGTAAGAATGAAGATGTTGTTGCTCTCCCATAGACTTTAATGTTCATCGATCATAATCTATTATCGACTATCGACTATCTTGATGATGATGGTCGATTATCGACCATCGACAGATGTCGATGGCCAATGTAATCGCTCAACACTACTAACTATCTCTTAATGTGATGTTTGAAATGATTTCACTTTTGTGAGGCGTGTGATACTAGCTGATGCTGATTACTGCATATTGCTACTAATTGTATTGGTGCAGATCAATACATGTACTTTTACAATGGAGGGAATGGGTACTTTTTTGTTTGTACCACACAAATGACTCTGATGCAAGTGCAAAGGCAGTCACTTTAAAACCAAAAGTCCCAATATGCCACACATCACGTTAAACAAATATAGTAATCTGTACTTAAATGATTAGTATGTACACTCTGGGGCAGAGGGTGAAATACATCCAAAACTACCGACAGTGCTGAGTAGTGATGAGCGATTGCGTCAACTATTGTTATCGATTCGATAGTCGATATCGGCAATTATCATGACGATATCTGATAGTCGATAACAGATTATTGCCGATGACCATTAAAGTCTATGTGAGAGGAACAACATCTTCATTCTTACACCCAAACAGGGCTGGAGAAGCTGAAATTAACATCCACAACAGTAAACTGGACACGTGCTACATCTTAGGCAACACAATTAGGCAACAAGAGTCACAGAAAAAAAGTCACAGACTATTCATTATCCCTGTTTTGTACCACAGCATGACCCTTAACCCTGCATGACCCACAAATTAGAAAGTGCCAGGAGGCAGTATTATTTGAACCATCATTTTAGTTGAACTGGATATTGACTATCCCTGTCCTGGACCGCAGCAGGACCCTCGAACCTCTCTGACCCACAGATTAAAAACTGCTTGAAAATGGAGTCTTTGAACTACCATTTTAGTTGAACTGGACATTGACTATACCTGTCCTGACAAACAAAATGCACACTGCCGCTTACCCCTCCTCTGCTGTTTGCCTTATCCAGGCTGCTGTCTCCTGCTTGATTCAAATTACTGCTGCTTTTGACCTCTTGTTAAGATGCTTCCCGCACAGAGAGCTGCCAGCAAAAGCTCCAGACACCAAATGCAAATCAAATTAAAGGAAATTCCAGCGGGTGCTCTTTTCACAAGATTTATTCCTTATGACATTACAGGACAATGTGAAATAGCATCCAAACGCTAACGCGTTTCAGGTCCCACAGGACCCTTGTTCACAGGACCCTTACTGTGAACAAGGGTCCTGTGGGACCTGAAACGCATTAGCTTTTGGATGCTATTTCACACTGTCCTTTAATGTCATAAGGAATAAATCTTGTGAAAAGAGCACCCGCTGGAATTTCCTTTCATTGGATTTGCATTTTATACCTGTCCTGGACCGCAGTATGACCATTAAACCTGTCTGACCCACAGATTACAAAGTGCAAGAAAAAGGCGTCTTTGAACTACCATTTTAGTTGAACTGGACATTGACTATACCTGTCCTGGGCCATAACATGAGCCCCAAACCTGCATGACCCCCAGATTTAAAAAGCGCCGCAAAAAGGAGTCTTTTAACCACCATTTTAGTTGAACTGGACATTGACTATACCTGTCCTGGGCCACAGCATGACCCCTAAACCTGTTTGACCCACAGATCACAAAGTGGCACTATGGTATTTTGTACAGTGACTGTCAATTAGTATATTTTTTGGTAACTGACTGCTATACTGGCCACTGTACGGCATACAGGTCAAACTGGTGGAAGGAGAAGGGGTAGGATGGGTCTCTGGTGGTGCTGGTGGTACTCGGGAGACGGTGGAGGCTGAAGTGGAGGCTGATCCCTGATCATGACTCTGAGAGACATGGGCAGTTGAGGAACGCTTGGTGGTGGCGGAGGAGGAGGAGGAGGCGGAGACAGAGGGTGTGACAGTGGTTGGAAGCTTGGCATCGGTGTGGCCTTTTTTGGCCAAGTGTTCCCTTCATTTAAACTCATGCATTCGCTGCATGTGACTAGACATGTTGGTGGTGGTTAAACACCTAAGATTCTTACCTCTACTGATACGTTTATGGCAAAGGCGGCATATGACATTGCTGGGTGAATCAGAAGCTTTCTCGAAAAAGGCCCAGGCTTGAGAGGTCCTGGACCTTTTCGACGGCGATAAGCGAGGAGTGGTGTTTCCGCTGATCGTAGCTAGCGGAATAATCTCAGCGGACTTCTGCGACCGCCCTCTCCCTTTTTGAGGCGGGACCCGTACAGACACTTCCCCATCGTCTTCCTCCTCGTCCAGTGATGAAGCGCTCGCAAGCAAATTCTGCTGAAAAGACCACGTTAGATCCGCAATGTCGTCATCATCATCATCAACACAGGTGACTTCGTCCTCCTGACATTCTGCATCCAGGAGCTGCAGGCTACAAGCAACAGGCACTGCAAGACGTTGCCGACCACCTGGGATTTTTGCCGATTGACCGGCTTCCTTCTCCTCCTCTGATGGCATCAGCGATTGGGTGTCAAAGCAGACGTATATACAAAAACCAGTCCCCGATCGCAGGCAAATTATATACTGAGTCAAATATGGTTCACAAAGGCAGGTTCTCTAGCCTGCTAACAATGCTTGCAAGTAGTACTGGTGGAACCAATAAAAACTTTGAAGACTTTAATTATTTCTTTTTAAAGAACAGCTCACTGACATTAATCCATTCCATATAGAGTGTCAGGCAATGTAACAATATGTAGGATACTCAGTATTTAGTCGCGGCCATCCATGCCGTTCGAACGGGAGGGGAGGAGCTCTCCCCGAAACGTCGCACTTGCTGCGCGTCTTTGCCCACTCTGGTTGTCGGCGTCTCCTACGCCTCGAAGTGGGAGCGATCAATGGACTGATGCGTTCGAACGGTATGGATGGCCGCGACTAAATACTGAGTATCCTACATATTGTTACATTGCCTGACACTCTATATGGAATGGATTAATGTCAGTGAGATGTGTTTTAAAAAGAAATAATTAAAGTCTTTAAAGTTTTTATTGGTTCCACCATTACTACTTGCAAGCAGTGTCAAAGCAGACAAAATCATCCTCTTTGGCCTCTTGATCTTTGGAAATGCCTTCTGACCCCAACCACATTTTGTCATCAAAGAGGTCTTCAGAAAATGGATTATCCACAGTGGTGGTAAAACCCAAATTGACATTTGGGCTGCCTTCTCTTCATGTTGGAAGGATGCTGACGATGATGATGACGACATTTGTGGCCGTGACTGGGAGAACGGGGAGGTAAGACTGCTGTATGCAGGTTGCATTAACCACTGAAGAACAGATTGGCGACGCTGTTCGTTACTGAGATTCGTTACTGAGAACAAAACTGGGCTGCACAAAATAAAAGGTACAATTTAACCTCAGGTGCGAGGGGGCTGGGCCCAAAAATTGGTAAAAAAAAAGCCATTTCAATGCAGGTTCAAAGCAGAGTCTGGGCTGCACAATATACACTCTCCTTCAAAAGCCTGCCTGCCTGTCTGTGTTCGCCCGCGCTCCCTCCCTCCCACCCCTGTGGCTGTACAGCGCTAGATGCTTCTTTAAAAGTCTTTGTCTAACAAACAAGAGCTGAAATTCTCTATTTTAAAACCTATATTCTAATGTTCACAGCTAAAAGCAATAGTGTCTGTATGAATAAAGAAAACTGTGTCTCTGAGCTGAACCTTGAGCTGTATTGAGAGAGGACCTAGCACACTCCTGCTCTAGTAAGAATCTGAAACACTGATGATGAAAAAGGAAATGCTGTTCTATGCAAAAAAAAGGTCAGTGATTTTTCCAGCAAATGACAAAACCCTACACATCACAGTCATGACGTCGCACACCCAGCTCACCCTGCTCTATGCTCTAAGCTGATTTACTGGCCGCCAAAATGACAGGAAGCGCCGAAAATGGTGCGATAGTAATAGATTATGTGCAGATTCTCACCTAAAATATCACGTGATCGGGAATTTCCGATCAACCTAAAAATCGTGCCGATTTCAACTTTGTCGATTATAATCGCTCATCCCTAGTGCTGAGGCAACACATTGGCCGACATTCCACAACCCTGCTGTATAATATGGGCCCGGCATTACACATCCCTGCTGTATAATATTTGGTTAAATTTAAAAACCTCCTCAGAGAAAGAGTAGATATATAAAATAAAGTAACTATAAAATATGTGACACAATATATTTTGTTATATTTATCATTTTCTAAGTATGGTTTTAACATTCAATGGTCATAACAGTTGTATAACAGTGTAACATTAGTGTTACCTCAAAATAACACAGCTATCAATGTCTAAACTGCAGGCAACAAAAGTGAGTAGATCCCTAAGTGAAAATGGACAATATGTGCACAATTTGCCATTTTGTCTCCCCGCTATCATGTGACTCATTAGGGTTACAAGGTCTCAGGTGTCAATGAGAAGTAGATGTATTAAATTTGATGATATGGCTCTCACACTCTATCATTCTGGTCACTGAAAGTTCAACATGGCAACTCAGCACAAAGAACTCTCTGAGGATCTGAAAAAAGACCTGTTGCTATACATAAAGATGTCATAGGCTATAAAAAGATTGTCAACACCATTAAAATGAGCTGCTGCATGGTGGCCAAGACCATACAGTGGTTTAACAAGACAGGCTCCACTCAGAACAGGCTTGACTCCAAAGAAGTTGAATGCACGTACTCAGCATCATACTTAGAGATTATCTTTTCACAATAAATGTATAACTGCTGACAGTATTGCTACAGAGGTAAAAAGACTGAGGGGTCACCCTGTCAGTGTTCAGACCATAAACTGCATCAAATTTGTCTGCATGGCTGACCTCCCAGAAGGAAGTCTCTTCTGAAGATAATGCACATGCGCTGGTGTCTCAAATGTTCAATTGGATTCAGGTCTGGAGAACGGGAAGGCCAGTCCATAGCATCAATGCCTTCATCATGCAGCAACTGCTGACATACTTAGCATCACGCCTAGCATCAGAAGGAACGCAGGGCCCACTGCACCGGCATATGGTCTCACAATAGGTCTGAGGATCTTATCCCGGTACCTAATAGCAGTCAGGGTACCTCTGGCTAGCACATGGAGGGCTGTGCGGCCCTCCAAAGATATGCCTCCCCACACCATTACTGTCCCACTGCCAAACCGGTCATGCTGGATGAGGTCACATCTGCCTCATGTGCTTAGTGTGAACCTGCTCTCTTCTGTGAAGAGCACAGGGGACCAATGTTGAACCTTTCAATCTTGGTGTTCTCTGGCAATTGCCAATTGCCATGCATGGTGTTGGGCTGTCCACCAACCTGTGGACATTTAGCCCTCATACCACCCTCATGGAGTCTGTTTCTGACAGTTTGAGCAGACACATGGATATTAGTGGCCTGCTGGAGGTCATTTTGCAGGACTCTAGTACTGCTCCTCCCGTTCCTCCTCCTTGCACAAAGAAGGAGGTTGCGGTCCTACTGATGGGTTCTTGCCCTCTTTTGGCCCCCTCCACATCTTCTGGTGTAGTGGCATGTCTTCTGGTATCTGCTCCATGCTCTGGACACTGTGCTGACAGACACAGTTAACATTCTTGCTACAGCTCGCATTGATGTGCCATCCTGGAAGAGATGCATTACCTGAACAACTTCTGTGGGTTTTAGACACTGCCTCATGCTACCTCTAGGGGTGAGAGCAATGAAAAAATGCAAAAGTGACCAAAACAGCAGCCAAAAAGGATGAGAACAGAGAAATGGTCTGTGGTCACCTCCTGCAGAACCACTCCTTTGTAGGGGTTGTCTTGCTAGTTGCCTAACATTTTTTACCTGTTGTCTGTTCCATTCACACAACAGCAGGAGAAATAGTTTCACAATCAGTGTTGATTCATAACTGAAAACGTTGATTTTACAGAGTGACTTGAGTGACTTGGAGCTTATGTTTAAGTGTTTCCTATATTTTTTAATAATAATAATAATAATAATAATAATAATAATAATGATATAATGAAAGGTGTTGCTTGTCAGTCTAAATATTTTTTACTTGTACATTTCATTTAATGGCATCTGTGTCTGAAGTTGCAATCAATTTCTGCCGGCAGCTAAGCAATATTTAGGATTACTTAGCTTTATGCTTTTGTTCAAGGCAGATAGATCTTTTAGGCTCATTGGCCACTCACAGAGCACTTCTTCCCAAAGGATCCTTAATTAAAAGGCAGAGCATGGTGGCTTTGAAGCACTGGAACCATGGGTTTAGAGAGAACCTGTCACACTGAACTTTCTATCTGATCTGCCAGTAGTAGGTTATAGAGCAAGAAGAGCTGAACAGACTGATATATAGTTTTGTTGGCAAAGATTCAGTATAACTTGTAAATCTTCCATTTGAATATCTGCTTGTTTTTGATTAAGGAGGCCAGTGGGCAAGCTTATCAGTTTGACAGCTATCTCTGTATGCACAATCATACAAGGAAGGCTGTTAGTCATTGTTAAGACTGTCTACTGGACTCCTTAACCACAAATCAGCAGAACTTTAAATCAATGAACTGCAAGCTCTACTAAATCTTTCCCTACAAAACTATGGCTCTCATGTATAAAACTGTCTAAGACTTTCCCTGTGGCCCATAGATACCAATTAGCATTCCCCCTTCATTTAATACAGTGTACTGAAAAAATAAAAGGGGATCTGATTGGTTGCTTTGGGCAACAAGACAGTTTTCATAGATGTCCCCCTACATGTCAATTTTCTCAGCTCCTCCTACTCTATAACATGATGCTGGCAGATAGCATGTTCAGAGTTCCCATTAAACTCATATAAGGGCCAAAACTGCATGACGTTTATATTCTCTTGTTGTTTTTGCATTCATTTTTTTTAGATTCTGAATTCTTCACACTTCAAAATCTACTGATAAGTCAATTGGCTAATTACAATTGGATTCAGTGTGCTTTAGATAAAGAAATAATGAGGCCTATTGGGAACATAAATTTATCTGATCTCTCTACAATGCTATGTATAATATATGTTAATGCTATATAAGCAACAGTAAATAGATAAAATTACAGTTATAATATCAGAGATCAGGAATACTACTGTCTTAAATACGAGGCAAACTGCCTCTAATTTGCAATCTGTAACTGGCCAGTTTTCTTCAAAAACTTCCCACCTGATGACATAGTGCATAGAAGAAAATTATTAATGCACACAGTTTGTAGCTGCAGTCTCTGGACCTGAAACATTATAAACACATGTTGCAGACCTTCAGAATTGTACAGAACATACCTGCTGTGCGAGAATGGGCACTCAGAAATATACATACATATATTTATCTAGTTCAAAACTATGCCATTTAACCCCATTTCTGACCAGACACATATGAATTTTCTTTAGCACAAGTGGGCTTGATTGCTACAACAGTTTCTCACATTTAGTTATTCTATATTTAAATATATATTTTTAAATATTTTTTCTGCAATTTTAGGCTTTCTTTTTATGTAATTTTTACATAAAAATAGTCTGTTTTTAACATTTTTGTATTTACTTTTTTTACAGAATTAGGGGCTCTAAAATAAATTTTGCTATTGTGTCGCTTTTTCGTTTTAGGGTTTCAGGGGTGGGGTTAGAAGCTGCTGTTTGGGCTGTGGTTTTGTAATAAAACTTTATTTTTTGTATGTGTTTTTTATATCATTTTATCATTAACCGTTTTTATACGCGGTCATCTCCCTTTTAGCACTGGATAAAAACAGTGAAAAGGGAATTTTGATGTGGTAATGATTTTGTCCTGGTCTTTTTCAGTGGGAGCCCTTTTTTTTAAACCCTTTTTTGTGGGGTTTTTCACTCTTGCGGGCCCTAATTTAAAATTTTCAACTGTGCTCTCTCCCCCAGGTGTTCCAGAATAAACCAAAGGGAGTATATGGGCCAAGGTTTCCCGATGTAGGGAAAATTTTTTTGGGGTGTTTTTCTGTGTTTAAACAAAGGCTGTAGTATTGTTTAAGCCTAAAAAATTACATAGGTAAAAGTCCACATCTTGTGATGAAAGGGGGTTAAAAACAAAGATGTAATAAAAATTTATTCTACTGGGGAATGCTGGACATTTCAACCAAAATTATTTGGGCATATTTGATTTAACTGAAATTTCAAGGGGCTGATAATATTTCTTATTGATGGAAAAACAAAGCACACATAAAAATTTCAGTGTATTAGATTCATGTTAAAGTCAAATAAATAAATTTTTTTAACCAAAATATCAATGGTTGAGTAGCCCCAATGTTTTTTTAAATAAAAACCTTTTCAATGTTTTTTTAATTTTAAGTTTTAATTGTAGGTCACCGGGATTAAAATTTTAAATTTGGCATTTTTTTGGGGATTTTGAAAAAAAAATTTTGCAAAATTTTTCCCCAAAAACAGCAGAGCATGAATATTTTTTCCTTTTTAGGGAACAGGGTTTTTTGACCCGCCATGGGAAATTTTATTTTTAAAGCATGAAAATTTATAAAAAAAAATGGGCTTATTTCTGTTTATTAACAGTTTACCTTATCATTTTCTTTAAAGTTTTAAAAGGCTTATTTTAAATTTTTGGCATGTTTAAAAATTTTTTAAAGTTCTTCACAGAGTTTTTTTGGCTTTCAAAATTTTTCAAATGTAACTGTTTATTATTGTTATTATTTATAATATTTGGTCATTTGTTTATTAAACCATTTTTCATTGAATTGAGCAAAATGACTGTTTGGCCTCGTTTTAAACGGTTATTTGGGTTTATGATTTTGGGGCCGTTTCTGGGGCGCCGTTTTTTGCGCTGTGTTTTTCGGCTCCAAAACAGTCCAAGGGGAACTATGGTAATCCCAAAGTTCTCATTAGAAAAATATGGATTCCTTTTTGCTTTTTCCCCGCTTTGGGGAATCCGCCGCCCCGGGGGGGAGGAAAGTTTCATGCCAAAATTATTTTCGGCTGTACGCGCCCCTTGAAAATGACATTTTAATGGGGGCCCGGGGAGCTGCCGAAATTAATTTCGGGGCGGGAAAACCGTCCCGCAATTTTCGCCGGGACATTAAAAAGGCCCTGTGAAAAAATGGGCCCCCAGTATAATAAGTATTTAAAAAGTTTGTATAATAAGTGCAATAGAAAAAACCAAGAAAAAGACTATATTTTTATTTGCAAACTAGAGTTTGGGCGAATTTCCCGAAATTCGGTTGTTAACCCCTTTGGGTGGGTTTTCTCGGCAAAAAAAAATTAAATTTCCCTTTCCGAATTATTTTGTTTCGAATCCGTTAAAAAACAGTTAAATTTTCCCGCTGCCCCAGAAACTGCAAAGGGTTTCTGTAGAACGTTGGGGGCCAATGCTTAAATTTTCAGGGGAGTTTTTTTTTGGTCTTCAAAACAAAGTTTTTGTTTTTTGTATGACAACGCCCGTGAATTGCTGCCGCTATTTGGAAACGGGTTCACTTAAAATTTCCCCTGGGACTTTAAAAGGGCAAATTTTCCCAAAAAAATGAAGGGGGAAAAAGTAGCCGATTTAAAATCTTGGGGAGCGACAGTGGAAAAAAAAAAAGCTGGGGGTCAGGTGGGGTTCAACATCCCGTGGGCGAGTGTGGGGGGTGCGGCGGGACGCCCCAGCGAAAGAGGTCAGGGCGTGGCACAATGATATTTTGGAGGTGGCAAAAAAAAAGGAAAAAGGCAAAAGAGTGGCACAATGAAACAAATGTGTTTGGTTTGGGAGGGAAACCCCAACCCGCAGCATGGGGGTCAGACAGGGCACAAGACCGTGGGGTAGGGCACGGGAGCAGCCACGCAGCGCATGAGGTCCCGGAAAAGGGGCACAAAGACCCCAGGGGTGTAGGTCCCCGGGGAGCAGCCACAGCAGGGGCATGAGGGCCCGACAGTGGACAATGACATTTTTGGAGGGGCCAAAAAAAAAGGGGGTAGGACAAGAGTGGGGGGCAATGGGCACAGTGTGGAGGTACGGCAGCAGCCACAGCAGCCCGCATGAGGTCGACAAATGGGGACAATGACATTCTGGGGGTGGGGAAAAACAGGGGGTAGGCCACAGAGTGGGAAAAATGGGCACAGTGTGGAAAGGGCCAAAGGGCGCGAGCCCAGCAGAAACCCTGAGGTCAGCAGTTGGGGACAAAAGACATTTTGGGGTGGCAAAAACGGGGGTAGGCCACAGGTGGGGAAACCAAAGGGCACGTGTGGGGTCACCGGCAGAGCCCCCAGCAGGGAGCATGGGGTAGACAGTGGACCCAAAGAAAGATGTGTTTAGGTCACGGGATCAGCTGCAGGCAGCTGAGGGTCAGGGGGCAGGGGGCAAAAAATGGGACAGTGTGGGAAAAGGGGGGGTTTGGGGAGCAGCCCACGCCAGCAGCATGAGGGAAAACCAAGGGGGCCAAAAGACATTCGGGGGGTGGCAAAAACAGGAAATAGGCCACAGATGGGACAAAAGCACAAATTGGAGGGGCACGGCAGCAACCACAGCAGCAGGGAAAGAGGTCAAAACAGTGGCCCCAATGCAATTTGTCAGGAATGGCCCCAAAAAAAAAAATTAGGGCCCCAAAGTGGCTTGAAACAGTTGGAAAAGGGCAGGGCAGCCCCCAAACCAAAAGCTGGGAAAACTTTGGGGGTCCAAAAAAAACCCCTGACTCAATGGGAAAAGTGTGGAGGTCCCCCGGGAACAGCCCAGCCCGCAGCTTTAGGTCAGACTGTGGCAAAGAAATTTGGAGGTGGGGGAAAAAAAGGAGTAGGCCAAAGAGTGGAACCCTTGGGAAAAGTGGTTTGGGGGCAAAGGAGCCAAACCAAAAGCAGCAGATGAGGGGCAGGGCAGTGGCACAAAAACACAGTGTGTAGGTCACCGGGAGCAGCCACAGCGGCCCGCATGAGGGGCAGTTTGTGGCACAATGAAAGAGGGGTGTTGGTTTCGGCATTCCCGCCAACAGCAGAAACCCTGAGGCGGGCAAATGGCAAATTTTACAGTGTGTGGGTCACGGCAGCAGCCACAGCAGCAGCATGGGTCAGACAGGGGAAAAATGACATTGTGGAAAGGGGGGCAAAACGGAATAGGCCACAGGTTTGGCCCAATGAAGAGTGTGTAGGTCACCCGGGAGCAGCCAAGCAGCAAACATGGGTCAGTCAAATGGGACAATGACCAGTGTGTAGGTCCGGCAGCGCATGGGTCAGACAAAAGGGCCCCAATGAAAATTCTGGAGGTGGCCCAAAACGTAGTTGGCCATGGTGGAAAAATGACAAAAGAGTGGAGGTGACGGCCGGGGGGCAGCAGAGGTCAGACAAAGGCACAATTGGGGCATTCTGGAGGTTTGGGAAAAAAATGGATAGGACAGGGGTGGGACAATGGCAAAAGAGTGGAGGTGACGGCGGCAGCAAACAAAGAGGTTTTAGGGGCAGTGGACAATGACCCTTTGGGGGTGGCCCAAAAAAAGGAAAAGGCCACAGGGTGGCACAATTTACGAGGTGTAGGTTTATGGGGGAGAGGGGCCCGCAGCGCCATGAGGTCAGACAGTTGGGGCACAATTTTCAGAGTGTGGAGGTTTGGGGGGCCTACCAGTCCCTGGTAAAGATGGTTTGGGGGGCAAAATGGAGAAATGTCAGCAGATGTGTGGGGTTTTAGGGGGGGTGGCGGCATCAGAATAGTGGGTGAGGCAGGTTGTTTGAACCCGAACTAATTTCTCACAGTTTGGTGGGGAGGCCTTTTTTTATGGCTGATGTAGTCGACACCTAAGGCATTGGTGGTTTTGGAAAACCCCTGGCCCATCCAACCCGATTCATCTTGACCCAAAAGGGCAGTGTTCCACAATTTTCCCTGGACAAATGGGTTTTCCTTGGGGTAAAGATGGAAACCCCCGTGCACTGGGACCCCCCTTGATTTCCACATTAAAGGCCCGGGGAGGACAGCTTTCCACCCGTAAATCTGCAAGTTGCGGCCAAAACCCTTCCCGTTTGGTGCCCCAGTAGTCCAGCGGATCTTTTTAAAAGGGGTGACCGAGTGTTTCCAAGTAGGCCACCCCCTGTTGTTTTTGGGGGGTTTCTCCCAGGTCCTTTTTGCTGTGCTGGTGAAATGCCCTCCTCCCCTAGGCGGGTTTTAAGGAAGTGCTCATTAAGGTGACCCCCTAGGGCTTAGGTTGCTGTGATGGAGGGTGGTTTTGCTCCGAACCCCCCCCAATCTTTTCCCCCGGCAGCTGCGGCAGTGTTTTCAAAGAGCGCTGAAAAAACCCCCCGGGCAGCCCGTCGAGGAGGGACGATGCCGCAAATAGGCAGTGCCAACTGACTCGGAGGATTTCCCTATGTATTTTAGTTTTTTTTTCTTCCCCCCCCCCCCCCCCCCTCCCCCCCCAATAACCCCCGGGAAAAAAAAGGGTTCCCTTTTTTGGGCCGGGGAGCGATGGTCCAAAAAGGGGGGGAGGCCCGGAAATCATCCCCTCTGCCCGGGTGCTGACTATTTGTCTGTTTACTAGCCAGGCAAATAAGCATGCTGGGGCCTCTGCACAAGTGACTCCGAGGGGGTCCCTGCCCCCCACTCCCCCTGTATCTGCCACGGTGCTTCGGGGGCACTGCCTCGTCTTCCTCACTCCATTACCTCCTCCGCTGCTCCGCTCCCCCTCTCTTGTCCCCGGGTAGAAAATCCATATTTCACCCAAAAATGCTTCGCTCCAAAGTCTCCCCCTCCTCCTCCATTTCAGTCCCCACCGGACTCAAGTGGCCCGAGATGTATCGCCACTCCCAGTCCCCTGCCGAGAAGTTTTTCAGCATCTGGTTCCAACATGAAGCAGTGGAATTACGTTTTCACCCGTTTTTCCTGGCAACTCGGGAGGGGGTTTTCCCGGTTGGGAGGAATGGAGGAAATGCAGCAAGTTTCCGGCCCTTTTGAATCTTTGAAGTATGGGAAAAAAATTAGGAACTTTTACACCCGATTGAACCTGCGCCCTGCGGGTGGACCCTCCCCCCTCGGTGCGCACGGCACATTTTTTCCATTGCCGTCACCCTGGTTCCGATTTGCGTTGGCGGGAGAAAGCACACATCGTTTTTGCGCATGCGCGGCAGTTCCCCCCCTGTGTGACTTCGTTGCCGGGCAAGCCGGTGTTTGAACTGCGTGAACCGCTGGCCCCCCACATGTGGTAATGGAGCAGTACTTGTGGAGCGAGATAGTTGGTGGGGGGAAAGGGGGGAGGCGTAAAAAAGGGGGGGGGAGGAGCCCCGTTTGACACGTGGAGGAGAAAACAGAGTCTCCGTCCAATTGTTGTGTGGCTGGGAGGAACAATTCACCCAGTGGGGCCCTAAAGGACATGAACTGGCCCCCGACGTAGTTCGCCCAGAGTCCCCGTGCCGTGCACCTTTTTACCAAAAACCCATAACTCAAGGACTGTTTTACATATTTATGAAGTGTGGTCTGCCTTTTTGGAAAAAAAAAATTTCGGTTAACTTCCCTCTCGGCACAAGCCATTTGTTCTCTGAAGGTTTAGAGCCTCCTTTGGAAAGGAAGGGATGCAGTACCAACAACTTGGACAGGGTAGGGTCGCTTCTGCCCCTTTTAGGAGGGTTGAGCATTGTTGTCTCTTTGCAATGCCTCCTGAACGCTGTGGCGCCTGAGTGCGAGGAAGGAGGTTGGCCCCGGGAGATGATGTCAAAGAGAAACAGCTCCCCTTCTGCGAGGGGTGGAGCCTTGATGGCTAATGGCATGCGTGCCCTGGGCCTGCTGCTGCGCTGCGGGGGCGGATGGCCCCACCACATCTGAGCCGCTTTTCCCCCCCGGGGCCACCGGAGGGTGCCCTGCATTTTGAGCAGGGGCCATGGGCCAATTACTCTGGCCATGTTTCACTTCTGCTTCGATTCACATATACCATATTGGGCTCCTCCGTGTCTTAGCAAAAAACCCACCGGCGAGATCGGTTTTTCCCCCAACGCTCCGCACGAGTGTATGCCATCGCTGCTTTGGGCCCCCTGTGCCGCTACTTTTTTTGGCCTGCGAAGGGGGTTTTTTACCCGGGGCCCGTTTGGGCTCCCGCCCTCACCTGCTGCTATCCTGCTGACTCCGGCCACACGCCCCCACTTGTGGTGCGCCGCTGCCGGGACCGAAAGCGTCGCCCTTTCTCCTGACGATGTAAAAGCCCTTGTTTCCCCCCCCTTTTCCGAAGTGCGGTCGGTTTACATCACATTATTGTGTTTCATCTCATGCGTCCTCATCCCCGGTCTTGGTACAGGGGCCTGACCCCTCACAACATGACCCCCCCCGCCACTCTAAACATCTTACTTTGCCCCTACTGCAAGAAGCAGGGATTTGGCCCCAAATTTTTTCGTCCAAGTAGCTGCTGACTGCCCCCCTCAAAAATTTTTATCCTCTCTTTAAAATGGCCTGAGCCCCGACCAATAGTAGATTCCCGGGTGAGGGAACCCGGATGGGACAGACGGGTTTGGGGAAGGGAGGGCCGTGACCCTTCCCCCGGGGGATGCCAATAAGGTTTTTGTTGACTTCCCACCGATCTTGGGGGGGGTTGTAGATTTTTCTGGGGGGGAAGTGGATGACCTAGTCAAACCCAAACAAGAACCCTTGGGTTTTGAACAACACCGGCCGCTAGATGCGCGGCAGTTCTGGCTCATCGAGTGACCCCTGCTGGGCGTCCCCTTGCTGTGCTCGACCCGGGCCCGTTCCAGGGAAAGTTTGTGCCCCTGCAACTGCAGGGGCAGAGCCGCCACTCTCTGTTGACTTTCTGTTTGTTCTAAAATGTAAAGACACGTTTTTATGAAGATAATTTTATATGATAAATATCACCCTGTATTTGACCCAAATAACCCCGTAAAAGCTTGGGAAAACCCCTTTGGTATAAATTGCGCTCCACAAATGGGCCCGGAAAAATTGCTTGTATGTGCCTTTAAAAAACTCCCCGTGTTTTTTGAATGTAAAGGCTTAATTTCCCTTGGGGGGGTATGAATTATGTAAGAATTTTTCTTGGAGTGAAAAAAAAAGTTCTTTTACCGAGTGCAACGGCAGAAAAAAAATTTATTAACCCTTGGGGTGTAAATTGCGCCAAAGAATTGAGCCACCAAAAACTTGCTTTGTAGGTGTTACATGCCGTGTTTTTTTTTAAGCTACAGACAAAGATAAAATTTTAATTAACCTTTTCTTTGAAATTTGGCACAGGAAAAATGTATTAAAAATTTTTTGGGGGTGAAATACGGTTTCTTGAGTCACGAAGCTAGAAACAACGCTTAATTTAACCCCGGATGTAAATTGCGCCAAAAAATTGACCACCACAAATATGCTTTTTTTACATGTTACAATGCCGTGTTTTTTACGCTACACAACAAGAGATAAAATTGTAATTAACCTTTGCTTGGGAATTTGGGTACGGAAAAAAGTTTTATTTTGGCAGTGAAAAATGAGGTTTTTTTGGGGGGTCCCACAGCTGAAAAAAAAACGTTAATTAACCCTGGATGTAAATTGCGCCAAAAAATTGGGCCCCCAAAAAATTTGCTTTGTAGCGTGTTACAAGCCCTGTTTTTTACGCACACAACAAGAGATAAAATTGTAAATTTAACCCTTTTCTTGTTTTTAGGGCTACAGAAAAAATAATATTTTGGGGGTGAAAAGCGGTTTTTTGGAGTCACCCAGCTGAAAAAAACGCTTTAAATTTAACCCCGGAGTAAAATTTCGCCCCAAAAAATTGAGCCACCACAAACTACTAGCTTTGTGTGGTTTCAAACGGGTTTTTACGCCACACAACAAAAAAAAATTTAATTAACTTTGTGTGAATTTGGTACAGGGAAAAAAGTTATTTTTGGCGGGAAAATGACGGTTTCTTGGAGTACCACAGCTAAAAACAACGCTTAATTAACCCCGGATGTAAATTGGCCAAAGAATTGAGCCCCCCAAAATACTGCTTTGTGGGGGGTTTTCAATGCTGTGTTTTTTCGCCACAAACAAGAGATAAAATTGTAATACCTTTGCTTGTGAATGGTACCGGGAAAAATTATTATTTTGGGGGTGAAAATGACGGTTTCCTTGGAGTCAACCCCCAGCTGAAAAACAACCTTAATTTAACCCTGGGTGTAAATTGCGCCAAAGAATTTACCACCACAAACTATACTTTGTAGGTGTTTCATTGCCGTGTTTTTTTCGCACACAACAGAATAAAATTGAATTAACCTTTTTTGTGAATGGCTTCAGGGGAAAAATGTATTAAAAATTTGGCGGGGAAAATGACGGGTTTTGGAGTCCCCCAGCTGAAAAAACGCTTAATTAACCCCTGGATGTAAATTGCCCAAAAAATTGAGCCCCCACAAACACTAGCTTTGAGGGGGTTCAAGGGTGTGTTTTTTACGCCACCAAAAAGAAAAAAATTGTAATTAATTTGTTGTGAATTAGGCTAGGGAAAAAAAATTTTATATTTTTGGCGGTGAAAAAGACGGTTCTTTGGGGCCACAGCTGAAAAAAACAAATTAATTAACCCTGGTTAAATTGCCCAAAGAATTGACAGCCAAAAATTTAAGGGTTTTGTATTTTAAAAATGTTTTTTTAAATGAATACAACTGGAACTGGCTTTGAACCCCTTGGATATTTTAATGTGCGTACAAAAGGATTTAATTTTTATATGCGGCAGGGAGACAATGGATTTAGTTCCCTTACCCCAAAAATCAGAATGAAAGTTAAGAGAAGCAGTCTTGAGACAAGCTGAGACACCCCTCCAAAACGTTATAAAAATCGTTCTTCAGTAAGAGATCGCCGCAAGCCCCTTTCCCCCGTCGTACAGTGAGGGAGTGTGGCTCCCGCATCGCGCCCGGACTTATATGTGCGGTGACATCACAGAATCCCCCCGGTCTCTGTTTGGCTTCATCTCTGCACATGTCAGCAGGCTAGCCTTCTTTCCCAGAGTTCTTTCCCCCATGAAAACCCATGTGCTCGAGCCTTTTTTTATTTTTTTGGAAAGCACACTTTTTCACCGAAGTCCCCAAATATTTCATTCGTTCAAAAACCGAAGTTTTCCTGAAATTCTAAACGAAGTCCACTTCTTTTAAAATCAATTCGCCCATCTCTAATGCTAAAATAAAACTTTGTACATTTATTGATAATTTTTGATTAAAAAAGTATTTTGAAGTGCAAATATATCACAAAATAGAAGGTAGTGTCAACACCTAGAAAAATACGCTTTACCTCCTCCCCCCTCCAACATATTTCTGAGAAGATCACATGAATGCCCAGTTATATTTACATAATATTTTATTTTAGGCCTCGTCCCATATTAAGTACCCATATCAATAATGACCTGAAACATGTATAAAGAATCAAAATCGCAAAACAGGAGGTAAGATGGAAACTGTGACTACAATGCATTTCGCTTGTGCTTGCTCACAGGGATAAAGTCCCTACTATGCATTAATATGTTCTTTGTACCATATACCTGGGCTAGCTTGAATCATTCATGTGGTCTTTCCAGGAGTAGGTTGTGGGGAGGAGTAGAGTATACTTTTTCTAAGTGATGACACTGACTTCTGTTTTATAACATGTTTTTATTACTTCCAAGATACTTTTTTTATCATTATTATAAAAAAGTGTACAATTTGTGTTATATTAGCAAATATACGTGGTCTTTTGTTTCTTGTTTTCATCCAATATCACATACTGTATCTGTGAGTGACAATACCCTGTTTCCCCGAAAATAAGACAGTGTCCTATATTAATTTTTGATTCTAAAGATGCACTATGTCTTATTTTCAGGGAATGTCTTATTTTTCCACAAAACAATTATAGCATGCTATACTAGTGTATGTGTATATATTTATCTTAAAGTTTAGAGTCACAAACCATAGGATATATGTATGTAAAGGACATTTTATGGCAGCTGCAGTGGCTTATCTCAAAGGCTGGCAAATGTGACATGCTAGCACTTGTAGAACTAGAAGTTCCAGCATGCCCCATCAGCCATCCTGTGAGATGTGTGTGTGTGTGTGTGTGTGTGTGTGTATGTGTGTGTGTGTCAGTATAATTGCTCACTTACTTGTACACTTTCTGTCTCCTGTCCTGGGATGTTCAGGACCTGTGGTGACATCACAGTCACATGACCTCCCTGCACAGATCCTTCAACACTCTGCTACAACAATATGTCCCATGGCAGTTTCTCGGGGTGAGAGGGGCTTTTCGAACACCCGCCCCCTCTCACCTCCACCTTTCTCTTTGCCCATTATTAGGGACAGCCCTGTGTATGAGGAGCTGCAGCAATGATTTCTGCTATGTCTTATTTTCGGGGGTGCTTTATATTAGGGAATTCAACAAAATCTCTGTTATGTCTTACTTTCAGGGGTGTCTTATTTTCGTGGAAACACGGTAGTATCTTTAATTTTAGAATCTGTTATTACCTTCTTGTGCAGATATAACTGAATCTAAACATTTCTTGTACCTGATGATTGGTTTTGCACCTCTGCTTGAAGGAATTTGTATCAATTCCTCTGTAAGAAACAGCTTAAACTGTTTGCTGTTTGGTTTCTTCCCACATACTGTTTGCTTCAGGTCCTTCTAAAAAAATTCTATTGGAATAAAGGGGTTTTCACCATGCAGTTCCATAGTCACAGCCACACTCTGGTTTTGTCAGGCTGTGGTCGGTTCTATAACAGTGATTAGCATTAGTGATGCGAGATTGTGTCAACAATCGTTATCGAGTCGATAGCCGATTTTCGGCAATTATTTTGTGATGTCGATAACGCCGTGCATTAAAGTCTATGGGAGAGCAACAACGCTTCATTCTTACACCCAAACAGGTGAGGAGCAGCTGGTTTTTAATATCCCACAAAGTAAACTGGATAGTGTACATCTTAGGCAAAAAAAATTTTAGGCAACAAAGGGGTACAAAATTTCACAGCTATTCACCCCCTTCCCTAAAACCACAGCAGCCCTTAAAACCTGCTACCAAATTAAAAAGTGCCAGAAGGCATATTTTTTGAACCACTTTTTATTGAACTGACTTTAGTACCTTTTTGGGGCCCGCAGCATGACCTTAATCTGCTAAACCCCAAATTAAAAAGTGCAGAGAAAGGGTCTTTGAACACTATTTTAGTTGAACGGGAAATTTGATATCCCTGTCCTTACCCAGCAGCCCATAAACCTGCGACCCCAGATTAAAAAAAGGGTGCCGAAAAAAGTAGTCTTTAAAGCAGTATTTTAGTGAAAGGGAAATTGAATATCCTATTGTTATGCAGCATTCCCCAAAAACCGACAGGTGCCCTTATGAATCATCAGAAAAAAAATTTTGGACAATAAGAAATAAATTTATTAAAAAAAAAATAGTTTTCCAATTTTGTGTGTAGAGTACTTGCCTTTATGGTGACATTGTTCCACCTTGACATTAGAATTGAAAAAACGAAAAAAAGATGTTCCCCATAGGTCAACATGGTCTTTGAAATTGCTTCTTGTCAAATGGGTTGAAGGAAAAATTTCTGATCAGGCGGGTGAGGCTGTAAACGTGGGTCGCGAAGGTTCAAAGGCAGAGCTGGCTTCGTAGGTGTAGTAAGAGCCCGGGTGGTGTCCCCTCATCTTTAACACGCGGTTCAGTAGCAGGGCCGGATTTCAGTGGGTGCGGTGAGGCCCGGGTGGCGTCCATATTATTAAACAGCAAAAATGCCCTTATGACCCAAAACAACGAAAAAAGCGTGCTGAACAGAGGCGGAAGCGGGAAAATGTGGCAAGACCCCCGCCTTCCTCAGTACCAGTCAAGACCCGGGTGCGCTTCAGAAATTTTAGCCTCTACGAGGACTTGCCCCCCCGTTGTTGGGACCCAATTTGGGTTCACTTGGAAACGTGATGCTTGTGCTCCTGTTCCCCAGGTGCCCTTTTTCTTGGGTTTCTTTTCTTAATTTTACTCAACGTGCTGGGGAAATTGGGTTTGTTCTAAGGGGGACGAATGTGCTCCATACTCCATGTTTCTGAATAAACACATTGTTCAAGTCTTTTATCAGTGGTTACTTTACCTCCCTTTATACAAAATCAGAAATCTGACACCTATTTTGTACATGCAAATTTTTTAGTATTTAAAAACTAAAAACACATTTTTTTAAAAAGGATGGAATCCCACCAAAATCTTGTTTCTCTTTTTTTTGTTTTAAAAAGGGTTGTCTCCAAAGGATTGTACTATGTTAAAGATATTTCAAAAAAAAAGTCATTTTGCAAAAGTGTCATTAAAAGTGCCTACCATTTCCTTTTTTTGCAGCTTCATGATTCCCCAAAATTCAAAACATACCCTTCGGCCCCTGTTGGCAATTGTGAAGAACAAAAATTGAGAAACCAATTTTTTAAAATAGGACTGTATTAGCGTATTTCACAGCAACATCCCCAAAAAATTATAAAAAATGACCCCCTCACCCCATGTTAAAATTGTGGGGAAAAATGCATTGAACCCCTTTCTTTAAAAAGGCCTAGATTTTGCTGTATTCACAGCCCCATAACCTCAAAAACCATTGACAGTCTTAAAATTTTCATGGGGAAAGATTAAATTTTAATCTTTTTTTTTTTTCTGAAACCGTGCGGGTGTTTTTTTTTTTACAGTCCCTAACCAAAAACCAGAAAAATGACCTTTTGGGCACTCAAAAATAAAAATTGCAGTAAGAAATGATCAATTTAAAAAAAATTGTTTCAAGCAGCCCTTTTCCCTTCTTGAAGAGGAAGTGAAGTAACCCAACTAATCGGCGACCTGGGCAAGGGGGCCAAAAAATTTATCAGAGATCCCACCTATTCTCTTGATTAAGTAAAAACGATCCACTTATCATGGAAAACCCGGGATGCTTTGTTAATCCGCACGCGGTTAAAGCCCGGACTGCGGCCACTCGCCCCCTCCCGCCCCCCCCTCCCGTCCCGGGGACGGGGGCCCCGACCCCAAAGCACGGACCCTGGCATCGTGCCCCGGGCCCCCAATACCAAACCGTTTCCTGTTTCCCCCTTTCTGCTCCGTGCGGGTCCTGCTTCGCCTGCAAAAACCCGGCCGGCCCTGGGGGCACAACAAGCGTTTTCTCAGATTTAAAGGGACCATTCCCTAATTGGTTTTCCCCTTTCCACCAGGCCTTTGGCAGGAATTGGGGTTTTTCCCCTTCCTGTCGTCGGCCCCTTGTTTTTTTCCCGCTTACCCAACTTTGTCTGCTTTTTGCTACTTTCCCTCTGACGGTTCCGTAGTCCTTTCCGCCCCTGCCCTTGCCATCCTGCTAGCCATCCTGCCTCCCCTTGGTTCTACGCTCCGGTGCCCGCCTGCTCTGGTTCTTTGCCCCCCGGGTGCCCCTCCCAACTCCAGTTTCACGCTCTGGTCGGCCCCTGTGCCGCGCTCCCTGTTTGGCTGTCCCGTTTGGGGCCCGGCGTGGGGTTGTGACCGGGGGTTTTCCCTGCAGCAAAGCCCTTGCCTTGCGGCGGCCCAGTGAAGACAAGGGGCCCCTTAGACTCCGCTCTTTGTTGTAGGTTACGCCAACTCCTAGCGATGACCGGTGGATTCACTTCCCGCTCGCTGAGCGGCCGTTACAGTAAAACTGGGCCCCAAAAAAATTGGATTCAGTAGCCGATCAACCGCTACCAGACACAGAGAGCCTCGTGGCTGAAATCACGCGCCTGGGCGCCCATCAAGAGCAATTCTTCATCATGCTCCAGAACCTTGCGGCTTGACTCCCAGAATCACCTTTGGCCCCGGCTCCGACACCTGTCTCCATTCCGGTTCTCTCTTCTCCGGTACCTGCCAGCATCTAGCAGTTCCTTCTGCACCTGCCTCGTGCCACCACTCACTACTACGGGGATCCAAAGGCCTGCCGTGATTTTTGAACCCAGTGCACGATCAACTTCGAGGTCCTGGCTACCACCAATTCGCTCTGACCGGGCTAAATTGGCCTTCATTATTCTTCTATCTGGTGATGCACTGTCCTGGGTGACAAAACTATGGGGGAACGTGGAGATCAGGCTGACAGACAATCTAGGGAATTTCATGTCCGCCTTCCTTTAAGTATTGGAAGAAGCCGGGGAGAGCTTCCCTCCTGCCTCTTCCCATTCTTCGTTCTCCGACAGGGGGTGACTCCTCGGGTGGGACTAAGTAATCTATACATTCCGGACTTAATCATCAAGAGATGTCCTGGAACAACGAGGCCTGGCTTCGCAACGTTCTGGCGAGGGTTGGGCACGGTTGTATTAAGGATGAACTAGTGGGGCGTGACATGCCCACAGCCTGGAAGACCTCATCACCTTGGCCACCCGCTTATAAATCTGTTTTCCCGGAACGTCAACAGGAGGTAAACTTAACGGTGAGAATTATCCCCCCCGTAGGAGTCCTCGCCTGACTGTTTCCAGCGTCCCCTGCAGCCTGTCCTGCATCAAACGGAAGGAGCCCAGGCAGGTCGGAGGGCCCACTGTCTGAGGAGGAGAGACTCGACGGCGCTGCAAGGGACTCTTTGCCTATACTGTGGTGCCAAGACCATCTGCGTAGGGAGTGCCCCATGCTTCAAGGTAAAATAAAGTGCATTAGGGCTTTTTGGGAGAAGCGAACATGGGACGGAATATTCCTCTCCGCCATTGACCATGTGGTCAGTTAACGCTTCCCTCCGGTTCTTGCTGCGTGTTGCCGCTTTGTGGACTCTGGTTCCGGCTGAGCAACTTCATCCATTCTGCTCTGTGGATAGGTACCAGCTGCCTGTGACTTTCCCTTGACAAACCTCTCTTTGTTTCATCAGTTGAATGGTGAAGTTTCTTCTGCTACCAACCGGACACAGCACGCTGGCCCTCTTTAGTTGCGTGTAGGGAGTACTAAATCAGGTAAAGTCTTTTCCATCGTGCTCTTGGACCTTGCTAAGATAGTACTCTCCTCCTGGGGCTTCATTAGCTGTGTGACCACAGCCCCACCAATGACTGGGAAATGGGAGAAGTCACTCGATGGGGCACCCAGTGCCACTCTGTTTGCATTTCGGCACCACGTCCTTCATGTTTAGTGGGTTCCTCAAATCTTCTTCCAGCGTTCACTCCTTCAGGCCTTAGCCTGCTCAATACCCGGGATGTTTGCGGATGGGTTCTGCAAAGAAACAGGCTCGGTTTCTTCCTCCTCACCGTCCCTACTGATTGCCATTTAGAGCGATTCAGCTGGTTCTACGCCTACCCGGGGTAGAAGTGTGCCCTTTGTCTCGGCCTGCCTGAAATTGAGCAATGTCGGGTATATCAAAGAAATTATGGAAAAGGGCTTTATACGCAACTCAGTCATTGAGAAATTCCTAAACGCTAATCCAAAGTCTAAAATATTAACTTTTAATTTGATACCATAAAAATACGATACTTATCAAATATCTATCTAAATCATATTTATATTAATTCACCACTGTACCTATATACTTTCACTAACATCTTACCTACATATAGACCTATGTAAATCGTAACGTACCTCAGAGAAGGACGGCCTTGTCTTTGTAGGCTCACCCAGTATTGAATCACTTTGTGTCCATATCAAAACACCAGAAAACATTAGCATATATATATCTTGTACAGTGTTTAAGGATTTATCAACTCAAAATCAACACTGTTATCATGTATTCATATAGACAATACCATATATTGTAATCAATAGGCTCTCAGTCCCCTGATATGATTTACTTGCTAATTTTTCTTTTAATCAATAGAGGTGGTAAATTTCAGTATATCTATCGCCTTGTGTAGGGTACATAAGATTACATTTATCCTGCATCATTTTAAGATACATCAAAACCTTATACTCGTTGCGTTTACCCCCTCCATATTTATTAGGGTTCATCAGGAGGGATCTCCTAGGGGACGTAACACTGTATCAAGATAGTAGTCTCTGTGATAAGCTGATGTCATATTTTGTACTATATCCCGTCTTAATAAATAAATAATAAGTTACCGCTATTGCGCCTTCAGGTGTACTCACACTCGGCGTCTTCAAAACGCTTGCTGCGCATGCGCCGTGCATTTGGACTGCGTTCATGACAACCAGCGCCGTCCAGCCGCAAACACGTCGATGACCCGGCGTCTTGAGATTACTAGCTGCGCGTGCTGTGGCGGAGAGCTAGGTACCATGACAACCAGGCACCGCTCAACACGAGCTGGCTGGACGAAACACTCCGGCGTCACATTTCCACTGAGCATGCGCCGGCATCATTACTTGCCAAGGATCTTCTTCGCATGCGTTCTCAAGGATGTTAAATTGGGAGATGAGATACACACCAGCCGCAGGTGGAACCCGCTTACAACCCAGATTCTTCTTAGTAGTTAGTATAGGTTTCTAGCATATCACTAAGAGCAAACAATTATAGGTTATATACATCTACATCCCATCTTGGGTGGTCATACCCATAAGAACAGTTTTAGTATATCAAACAATTCCCATTAGGCAAAATATATCCCATGGAGAATCCAATAAAGGTATACCCAATAAAGCACAGAGAACCATCAATTTCAAGAGATAAATCAATACAGGTGTATTCAAGAATATAAGTTTTCTGGGAAACAGAATATATTACGATCACTACAGATTTTTAACTCCTAGTGGCTATTATGCGCCTGATACAGTTTCTATCCCTATGAGCCTACAGATATCAAAGATAACTTAAATATGTATACACTAGGAGAATTCAAAATAAAACAGCAAACATATAGAAGTTCATTAAGACCCTCTGGCTGTATAGTTTCATTCTAAAGGTCCACTTGTTTCCTTACAAAGTAATTTTTTATCAAGATTTCCCTTTCTCATGTCGAGTTTACTCTTTCTTCCATAAACAGGAAAACATCATTAGCCTTGAGGAGTCTCCCTCTGCTCCATCGATAAGCCTGGCAAGAGGGGATGTCAGTATATGTCGCCACATCATAAGTGTTCTCCAATGCGGATTTTTAACTGTCTGGTCGTCTTACCTATATATTGTTTACCACAACTACATTTACAGAGATAAACAACTTTCCACTTGGTACAAGTAATTAAAAAATTCTCGATCGCATAGGTCGAATGCACACTTACCTGTCACCGAACTCTTAAACTACTTAGTCTGACAGAATATACTTGCAAAAATATACATCTTCCACATCTAAACATTCCCAACGGTATTACGTTCTAACATGTTCATGTAGGTTTTGGTGACGTATAATGGCTGGTGAATACAGCATATCCCTCATTTATCTTCCTTTTATATGTCACTTGAGGAGTTTTTGAGAGACAGTCAGCGTAGATCTTTATCACAATGCAATATACCCCAATATCTCCGCAATATCTTATTACATCATTATTTCGGTTGTCATATGTGGCCTATTTCCTAAACCTCGGTTTCCTCATTCTCTGGTCCCTCGGGTTCAATAGGATGGTTTCCTGTCACTCATAAGTGTGTTCTTAATAGCAGGCTGTCAATTACTGATGGGAGGATATCCCTCTTTCAGGAACATATCATTTTGAGGTCATGTGACTGTTGGGTAGTGTTTGAGCCGATTGCGTTGGCTATCGAGATCGTGATATAGTCGATAGTCGGCCGATATCGATAAGGTTTTTCGATAGTGAGCAGTGATTATGAGCGTAATTACCATTAAAGTCTATGCGGATGAGCAACAAAAACCTTTCATTTTATTAAACCCACAAGGCTGGTGAAGCTGAAATTAACATCCCACAAACAGTCCTAATGGGATGCTGTGTGCTACTTCTTTAGGCAACACACTTTGGTTATAAAAGTAACAGAAAAAAAGTCACAGACATTCACTATCCATGTCTTGTACCACAGCATGACCCTTAAACCTGCATCACCCACAAAATTAAAAAGTGCCAGAAGGCAGTTATTATGATTTGAACATCATGTTTCTTTGAAATGGACATTGAAATCCCTAGTCCTGGAACGCAGCATGACCATCAAACATGCATGGAACCCTCAGATTTAAATGTGCAGCAAAAAGGAGTCTTTCAAAACCACCATTTTTAGTTGACTGGACACTAAACTATCTCTGTCTGTACCGCCAGATGCACCATAAACCTGTCTGACACTACAGGTTTAAAAAGTTGCGAAAAAGGAGTCTTACAACCACCATTTTTTGATGAACTGTACATATAATGTCCCTGTCATGGGCCACAGTATGACATTAAACCTGTCTGACCCCAGATTACATAAGTGCCGGAAAAAGAGTCTTTCAACCACCATCTTAGTTGAACTGGACATTGGACTAGACTGTCCTGTGCACAGAATGACCCAGGGCCGGAGAATTACAGTGGGTGCGGTGAGAGCCCAGGCTGGGTCTTTCATCTATTAACAGGAGGTATAAAATGCCATGATGACGCGAGCAAACAAAAAAACTGTCGTGTGAAGCAGATTGCGGAAGCGGAAGTTTGTGAGAACTCCAGCCTCTTCCTCAGTACACAGTCAAGACATGGTAGCGCTGTGCCCTCCGTATGAGGTGCGGGACATTGAGCTATCACTTGGAAAATACTGGTGGTTAACGCTCCGTTACACCCTAGGTGCCCTTTTGCTTTGCATCGCTTTTCGCATTTTTACTCAATGTGCTCTGTACTTTGTTCTCTGTCCGTTGCTCCATTAACTCCATGTCCTCTGAATAACCTAAATCTGGTCATGTTTCCTGTACCTCCATTGTAAATTCAGGGAATTTTTTTTCCTGCTATTTTGTACATCACAGATTTTTAGTAGTTTAATTCTTGAAAAACATTTTAAAATTGGATGGAATCCCACAATGTCTTTGTTTCTCTTTTTTTCAATTGTTAATTAAATGGGTTGTCTCAATACAGGGATTTGATAGCTATGTTAAAGATCTTGCAAAAATTAAAGGTATTTTGCAATATTGTGTCCATTAAACAGTGTCCTACCGATTACTTGTTTCTGACAGCACCATCACATTGAGCCAATCTTGACAATTGGTGAAGAACAAAATGTTCTGGTTTAGAAAACAAATTTTTTAGATTAGGACCTTTAGTATAGCTGCATGTCACAGCAAATGCCCCCAAAAATTCAAAGCATGGACACGTTGAGCCATTTGGCAATTGTGAAGATCAAATGTCAGTTAGAAACAACATTTTTTAGAATAGGTACCTGTAGTATAGCTGCATGTCTACAGCAAAATATGCCCCCAAAAATTACAAGAAGCATGGACCCTTAGCAACATTGGGCACAATTGCTAGAAGAAACTCAAATGTCTGTTCATAAGAACAACAAAATTTTTTTTACGAATAGGACCTCGTAAGTAAGATGCATGTCACAAGGCAAAATGCCACCCCAAAAATTCAAAAGCATGACCCTGAGCCAATTTGGAAACAATTGTGTAGAACAAATGTATCGGTATAGATATTCTAAATTTTTTAAGAATTGGTCCTGTTGGTATAGCTGAATGTCACAGCTAAATGCCCCCCAGAAAATTCAAGAAACATGACCCACCAGATCACAATGAGCCACCTTTTCGACATTTGTGAAGAACATATGTCTATTAGAAACAAAATTTTTTAGATAGGACCTGTAGTATTGCTGCATTTCAAAGCAACATGCCCCCAAAAATTCAAAGCAATGACCCTTGAGCCACTTTGGTCAATTGTGAAGAAAATGTCGTTAGAAACAACATTTTTTTTATAATAGGACCTGTAGTATGCTGCTTTTCAAAGCAGAATGACCCAAAAAAATTATTAAAAATGACTTCTCAGCCACTGTTAAAAAATTGTGGGGAGAAAATCCCACTTAGGGAAGCCACATTTCTGTTCCAAATGGACCATGATTATTGCTGTATATCACAGCTACATGACCCCAAAAATTATAATTTATGACTTCTCAGTCACTGTTAAAAAATTTGTGAGGGAGGAAATGCCACTTAGAAGTCACATTTTCTGTTCCAAAGGACCATGATTATTGCTGTTAAATCTCACAGCTACATGGACCCCAAAAAACTATAAATATTGACTTCTCAGCCACTATTAAAAATTGCTGAGGAGAAATGCCAATTAGAAGCATTTTCTGTACCAAAGGACATAATTTTAGCTGTAATCTCTCAGCAAACATGACCTCAAAACCATTGACAATGCGAAAACTTCTTAAGATTAAACGTGAGTAAATGGAATACGGTGTTGTCATGAAAACCTGCTGTCTTTTTACAGTCTCCTCACAGCAAAAGGTTAAATAAGAAGAGGAAAAGAGAATAAAAATTGCAGTAAGAAATTGATCTTTTAAAAAAAAGTTTTCAAGAGGACCATTTCTGTTTGAAAAGGAATGTGAAGTAGACGGGCAGCTAATCGGTGACTCGGCAATTGGGGCACAACATCATCAGAGATCCATAGCCTGATTCATCTGATGAAAGTCAAACGATCCACATTATACTGTGGGAAAAGCCGGACGGATGCGTTTGTTTGTAAATGACACCTCCACTGTGCTGAAGTTCCCGCTCAGATATTACGATGGTGATGGGCAGGACAAACCTCTATGGCGTGAGAGCCAGCTCAGCATTTGTCCTATTTTTGGATACCCAGAAGTCTATTGGGGTCCGTGGAACGCATGCAAAACATCGGTGTTGAGACGCGATAGTTCGAGCCCATGATCCTTAAGCTGATCTCTGTGTGTTGGATGTGTGACCTGCATGCATGCGTTGGTGGACGGGTGGTTAAAAAGATTGCCAGCAGAGGTCACCCATTAGACTTCGCCAACCTTGCCTGATGCTTGACGCTTCGCCCTACTTGGCACTTCTACTGTGTCACGTCGCTTGTGATTGTTGTTTCCACCCTTGACATTTGGGGAACGTGGAATGCAGGACAGCAACAGATGTCTCCAGTTGATCAATCAGACAAGGTACTCTATTTCCTGCATTTTAATCTCTATTTGGTGGGTGGGTAGGAAAGTGCTGTGTTTTGTTTTGTACCGGGGATCAGGAGGGTGGCCCACCCAGTTAAGTAAATACTGTTGTTTCAGTTTGATGGCCTTAATGCCGAGGTTCATGTTGGAGGAAATGGAGCATCAAAGCCAACTAAATGTGAGAAGATGGAGCCTTGATTTCCCATGCCTAAGGTCGAGGGGCAATAGCATAAATGGATCTTCCTGCATCTTCCTCCTCCGCCTCAAATTCGAGCCACCTCTTCCAAGGCAGGGACGACGGTAACATCGGTGTCTAGGAAATATCCTCCTCCTCCTCCCTCCTCCGCTGCTCCGGGCACAGCCCTCAAAGCACAGACCTGACTTGCCTGAGATGATGCACCTGAAGAGCTGATGCGCCACCTTGCAATAATGGCTCTGGGGACCGAAACCACTGCCTAATGAAGACCGATGAAATGTGACAACTGTCGGGGCTTGTGGATTTGACGGAGAGTAATGGCTCCGTGTGCTGACATTCTGTGTCCGTTCTCCCTCCTCCGTCGTGGCGGCGACCTGTTGTTTCAGAGTGTCCCAACGATCGTTTCCAGAAGTAAAGGATAACCACAATGCTCATACTGACAAGGGCATTGTAAGAACTGACAATTTTGGTGGCTTCTTCAAAACTGGCACATGGATGGTGCACAGAGCTCTTTCACCTGCCTCCACTCTCGGTGGTTCAACACCCCGTGGTCCGTACCGCTGCTTGTCAGGCCGTGTGTCACTTCGTACTGCGTAGTGGCATTGCGCTGATGCCCTCAAACGCTGGGAGGCATGTGGAGGGAGAATTTCCAGCGTGTTGCCACGTCAAACAAATGAGACGGTTGACGGGGAGCGGAGCTGACAGCTCAACGCTGCCAGGCGGGTCGGAGCAGGGTGCGGTAATGTATTGTTTTTGTGTTTTTCTTGCGGAAGTGCGAACTCAGACCTCGAGCACTTCTTCAGCAAGCAGTCCAGACCGGGTAGCCTCTTTAGAAATTTCGGTACGACAAGTTCATGACATGTGCCAGGCAAGGGATGTGCTCCAGCCTACCGATCTTAATGGAGCGGCCAGCAGATTTCGCCCGTTATGCACACCACTTGCCTCGGCACAAGGTTTTCTTGTCTCCCAGCCACGCGCTCGGTCTCGTTGCGGCAGAGCCGTCACAGCTCCTGACCTGTGTGTGGGACAGGTCTCCAAGGCAGATTAATTTCAACACGGGCCTGGTGTCTCTGGGCACGTGATGCCACCAGAGGACCTTGGTGGGAAAGGAACCCTGCACCAATCCCTGAGGTTTTGAAGAGCGTGCGCCGAGCCTGAGACCCACCGTCACCCCAGTGAATACACCCAGCTCACCCGAGTGAGGCTGTCACAGAGATTATAGCGGCCTTGGCGGGCTTACCTAGTCCATTGCGGTGGTGAGATGGACTTTTCAGGACTCAGAGGCAGACAAAGCGCTTGAAAATTTTAGATGACACGTGGCTGGCCAGGGCAGGGGACGGCTTTTCTGCAAATGAAATGCCTGATCGGCATCTGGTATTGGGGGCAGGCGAGCGGCCATGACGTGGCGGGAACACATCTGTGTCCACCAGACGAAATGCAACATTTCCAAGGCCCAAAAGTTCTTGGCAATGCAGATATTCAGGCTTTTGGCTTTGGATGGTTTGGGTTAAAGTGGTTCTTCTGCTCCCAAACCTGGAAGGACAGGAAGTGGCTGCTAGATGGCCGCTGTACGGCGTGCAGGTCGTTCAAAAATGGCCGCCCCCCCCCCCCCCCCCCCCCCCCCCCCCCCCAAAGGAGAAGGGTAGGATGGGTCTCTGCGTGGTGCTGGTGCGTACACGGGCGTACGGTGGTGGATGAAGCGGAGGGCTGATCTCTGATCATGGCTCTGAGGACGATGGGCAGCTGAGGAACGCCTTGAGTGGTGGCGGAGGTGGAGGCAGAGACGGGGTGTGTGATAGTGGTTGGAGGCCCGCGTCGGTCTGGCCTTTTTTGGCCAAGTGTTCCCTCATTTCAACTCAATGCATTCGCTGCATGTGACTAGACAATGTTGGGTGGTGGTTAACCACTTAAGGTTCTTGACTTTATTTATGCGTTTACGGAAAAAGGCCGGCGGCATTATGAAAATCGTGGGTGAATCAGGGCTGGCTCAAAGAATAAAGAAGGCAGGCTTGAGTGGTCCGGACCTTTTTGACGGCGGATATAAGCGAGGAGCGGGGTTTGCTGCTGACCGTGGCTGGTGGAATCATATCAGCGGACTTATGCGACCGCCCTCTCCCTTTTTGTGGCGGGACCGTATTGACACTACCCCATCGTCTCATCCTCGTCCAACTGATGAAGCGCTCGCAAGCAAATTCTGCGGAATAAAAAAAGACCAGGGATGGATCAGCTATGTCGTCATCATCATCATACTTCCAACAACAGCGTGACTTGGTCGTTCTGACTTTCTGCATCCAGAAAAGATGCGGGCTACAAGAAGGGGCACTGCACGGCGTTGCGCCGCCGGGATTTTTGCCGATTGACCGGCTTCCTTCACCTCCATCTGATGGCATCAGTCACTGGGCCTCTGAGGAGACAAAATCATCCTCTTGGATCTTTTAACATGCCTCATGACCACATCCCGCATTTTTGTCATCAAAGAGGTCTTCAGACAATGGATTTCCACGGTGAGTGGGTACAGCGAGTTGACCTTTTGGGGTGCTTCATGTTGGCACGGATGCGTGATGCATGCTGATGACGATCATTTGTGCCGTGACACGTGAGGACGATGGAGGTTAGACTGCTAGATGCAGGTTGCAATAAACAATGAAGGACAGATTGGCGACAATGTTCGTTACTAGATTCACAGGGCCCTGACCCCAGCGATGGACAGGCCAGACGGTCCTGCAATGACGATACGCTGGCTTGCGTGTTGTCGCCAGCACTGGAAGGAGCCCTCTCTCGTACTCTACCTCAATGTGCTACCACCTCTTTTTGATCGGGCTTACCACCTGCATTTTCGCTCCATGTTCAGAAATATAAAAATTTGAGATGGTTATGGAATAGTTTTGAAAGTCTCTTATTATAAGACGAGCAAATAAGTATTCTCAATTTCCCCTAATCAAAACAAAATTGCTGGATTCAAATTTAACTGCAAGGGTCTATCACAAATCTGGACTGGGCAAAAGTCCAAAAAAAACACGTATCTGTTGATGTTTTGGGTATAATAAACGGTATTTTTCTTTGCACCTTTAATTCATCCTGTAGGTGAATATAGAAATGCTGTTTTAAGATTTACGTTGATTGCTGCGTCATGAAACAATGATGGGTGTCGCAATAAAAAAAGTCATAAAAACAGGTAACTGTTTTGTTTTGATATAATAAACGTATTTTTTGCACCTTTCAAAATTCACTGTGGGAATATTAGAATGCTGTTTTAAGATGGTACGTAGATGCTGCGTCAATGGAAAAATTGCTGGGTGCGCATAAGTCAAAAAACACGTAACTGTTATGTGTTTGATTATAATAAACCGGTATTTTTTTGCACATTCAATTACCTGTGGTGAATATAGAATTGCTGTTTTAAGATTTACGTAGATGCTGAATCAATGAACAGTGATGGGTGCGACGCAAAAGTCAAAAAACATGTAACTGTTATGTGTTGGTATAACTAAACGGTTATTTGTTTGCCCTTACAATTTCAACTGTGGGTGGAATATAGAATTGCTGTTTTTTAAAGATTTACGTAGATGCTGCGTCAATGAACAATGCTGGTGTGACCGCAAAAAGTCTCAAAACACGTAAACTGTTGATGTTTTGGTATAATAAACCAATATTTTTTGCCCACCTTTCAATTCACCTGTGGTGAATATAGAATTGCTGTTTTAAGATTTAAGTAGATACTGCGTCAATGAACAATGCTGGGGTGTGCAAAAAGTCAACAAAATACGTAATTGTTTTGTTTTGATATAATAAACGGTATATTTTTGCACCCTTTTCAATTAAAATTTTGGGGTTTGAATATTGAATTGCTGTTTTAAGTTTTAAAGTAGATGCTGCGTAAATTGAACAAGGCTGGTGGAAAAAAGCCCAAAAAACACGAAAACTGTTATTTTTTGGTATAATAAACGCTTTTTTTGGCACCTTTCAATTCACCTGTGGTGAATATAGAATTGCTTTTTTTAGTTTATGTAGATGCTGCGTCAATGAAAAAATCTGGGGTGCCCCAAAAAGTCAAAAAACACGTAAGTTAGTTTTGGTGAACTTTATCCAGTTTTCTTTTTATAGATAAGTTGTCTGTTTTTTCGCCGGGGCCCCCCCCCCCCCGTTTTCCATCCCCGGGGAATTTATAGGGGGTAGATGCTGTTTTAAAATTCTCTACTAATACATAAAATCTTCAAATCTCAAAATCAACAAAAATTGGGAAGGGAAATCACAGCAAATTTGAGGGGTTTTTCTCTGTGCAAAAATTTAGACTAATTTGGCTGAGTGTGTGGCCCCCGGCAGAGCGCAGGGCCCCCTTCCTAGAGACGTGAGAGAACTGAGGTTTAAAAAACGGGAAAATGCTGTTCTATGTTAAAAACTAGGTCATGTGATTTTTCCAGCCAATCGAAACCATACACATCCCACAGTCATGACGTCGCACACACATTCTCACCCTGCTCTCTATCTGTTATCTGATTTTGCTGCCGGGCTAAATTACAGGAAGCGCCGGAAAAGGCGCGATATTAATAGATGATGCTCAGATTTTAACCTTAAGATTTCGCATGATTGGAATTTCGATCACCATAAAAACCTTGCCGATTCAAACTTTGTCGATAAAAATCGCTTTCAACACTAGTGTTACAGCTCCAGATGACCGTGCTGCCGGTCTCCATGGAACAAACTGTATAAGTTCAAGGACTGGGCCATCTTCTGGTTCTACATATTTATGACGTGCTGGGTACTGCCTTTTTGGACACTACCCTTGTTGGTATAAAAAATCTCTTATTCTGGAGCAGTTCTACGGATCCGTAGGTATTGACTTTGGCGTATAACCTCTTTTTAGCCTTTTTCAGGGTGATATGAATCCCCATCGCAGGTGGCTATAGTAGACGATTCTCCTTGCGATGAGTCCAGGTTTGTATATAACCCAAATCATTCCCTTAGATCCTAAAGATCCGAAAAGCTATTTCTGAATATGAATTAAATGTAAATTTCAAAACCCACACTCATTAAGTGTTATTACCTGGAATAAATTCTCGCTAAACGACGCTTCCGTTGCCCTGCCACTGCACGATACGTTCATCTATAAATCTGGTCCCAGTAAAGAAATTGTTAATGGTAAAACCCCTCCATTTCACTCTCCGACACCAGGGCCCTCTCCCCAGCCCAAGGAAACAAATTGCGCATACCAGGGGAGCGCTTGGGCTTCCATGGCTGGCGGTACCCCTGAGCTGGTGGTACACCCTGGTTACGAAGAGGAACTAGTTATGGGTAAGAATAAATTCCAACAGTTCAAGGACCATTTTGTATGTTTCTCAAATAGTTCCCCTCATTCCAAGGAAATATTTCACGGCATGAGTTGGCAAAAACCACTATCTGGGTACAGAAAAAAAATAGCAAAATCTTACCCAACAAAAAGATTCAGCGTTGGATTTCTCTTGAAATCAAATCCTGACATTAATATTAAAAACCCTCAGGGATAAGGGGGGAAATATTGTTGTTATGGACCATTTGGGGTCTGGCGCATTATGTGATAAAAGAAATCTTGGAGGATACGAACAGGATATGCTATCTGAAAAGTGACCCCACGGATAAAGATTCTTTGGGGGAACTTGATCTATTATTATACATGGTGTTGAGAAGGGATCCTGTTGTACAAGTTGAGGCTGCTTTCTTACTCCCGGAAAAAAAACCACAAGTTGCAACGTTTTCCGTGCATTACCCAAGGTGCATAAAGGTTTGAGTCCCCCTGAGGGGTAGCCGATTGTGTCGGGTTATGATTCTTGAACAGAAATTTTGGTATTTTTGTGGGGGAACAAGGTACTCGGGACTTTGTTTACTGCTCTTCCTTCCTATATGAGAAGTATACGGCGAACCTCCTAAAGAAGAAAGTTGGAGGGGATTAACATCGAGAAGGAGTATGGCTGGCCTCAGTGGATGTGGAGGCACTCGTATAGCAGTATTCCGCACCATGGGGCTCCAAGCGTGAAAATATTTCCTTGGAATGAGGGGGAGACCATTTTGAAAAACATAACAAAATGGTCCTTGACTGTTGGTTTTATTCTTACCCATAACTATTTCCTCTTCGTGTGACCAGGGTTTGTTGTACACCAGCTCAAGGGTACGCCATGGGAAAAAAAAAAAAAAAAAAAAAAAAAAAAAAAAAAAAAAAAAAAAAAAAAAAAAAAAAAAGCCATGCGCTCCCATGTATGCAAATTTGTTCCTGGGCTGGTGGGAGAGGGCCCTGGTGTTCGGAGAGGAAATGGAGGGGTTTACCAATAAAATTCTTTACTGGGGCAGATTTATAGATGACGTTTTTTCGTGCCTGTGGCAGGGGCACGAAGGTCGTTTAGAGAATTATTCAGGTTATTGAAACACTAATCAGATTGGGTTGAAAATTTACATTTGAGATCATATGTCAGGAAATAGCTTTTCTGGATCTTAGGATCTTCAGGGATGATTTGGCTGTTATATACAAACCTTGACTCATAGCATGGAGACGGCTATAATATCCTCCCTGCGGTGGGATTCATATCACCCTGAAAAGCTATTAAAAGAAGGTATACCCAAAGGTCAATACTACGTATACGTAGACAGAAAAACTGCTCAGAAATAAAGAGATTTTTACCAACAGGCAAATGACCTCATGGGAATAGGTTCCTGGGAAAGGGATTTCTCCATCAGTATTGAAGCCTGCATTAAGAACGCACTTAGGAGTGACAGGAACCATCAATTGAAACTGAGGGGACCATGAGTATGAGGAAACCTGTTTAGGATAATAGTGACATTTGACAACGAATAATATGTAATGAAGGATATTGCGGGAGAATCTGGGGATAATATTGATTGTGATAAGATCTAGCTGACTGTCTCTCAAAAATCCTCAAGTGACATATAGAAGGAGGAAGGTTAATTGCGGGATAGGCTGATCCACAGCCATTATTCGTCACCAAACCAACAGGAACATGGTTAGAACGTAAACCGTTTTGGGAATGTTTAGATGTGGAGATGTATATTTGCAAGTATATCTGTCTGACTAAGGAGTTTAAGAGTTCGGTTGACAGGGAAGACTATGCGTTTCGAGTTTTATGATTGCTTGTACCAGGGAAGGTTGTTTATTTCTGTAATTGTAGTTGTGGTAAACAATATATAGGTAAGACGACCAGACAGTTAAAATCACATTGGTGACACTAGGGGCTGTGCGACATAGACGTGACACGCTCTTGAAGGCATATCTGGATGGAAGCATGAGTTTGGAGACTCCTCAGGCATGATGTCCTGTGTATGAAAAGATAAAACTCGGACATTGAGAACGAGGAAAATCTTGATAAAAAAATTACTTTTGTAAGGGAACAGTGTGGACCTTTGGAATGAAAACGATACAGCCAGAAGGGTCTTAAGGTATTCTATATTTTGGCTGTTTTCTTTGAATTCTCCTGTGTTACTTATTTAATGTATCTTTGATATCCTGTAGCTCATAGGATAGAACTGTATCACTGGGCAGAATAGCCACTAGGATTAAATTATGCTTAGGGGGATCGTATATATTCTTGTTCCCGAAAACTTTATATTCTTGAATACATCTGTATATTGATTTATCTCTTTGAATGATGGTTCTCTGGTGTTTTATTGAGTATCCCTTTATTGGATTCTTCCAGGGAAAATATTTGGCCTAATGGAAGATGTTGATTACTAAACGTCTTACTTGTTGGACCACCAAGATGGGATGTAGATGTGTATAACCTTTTATATTGTTTGCTCTTAGTGATTATGTATAACCTATATCTAACTACTGGATGTAATCTTGGGTTTGTAAGCGGGGTTCACTGCAGGATGGGTGGTGTATCTTTATCTCCTATTTAACATCCTTGAGAACGCATGCGTAGATGATCCTGGGCAAGTAAATGATGCCGGCGCATGCGCGTGGAAATGTGACGCCGAGTGTTCGTGCGCACGCAGCGGTTGAGCGGTGTGGTTGTCATGGTAACCGCTCTCCACCAAAGCCGCGCGAGTAGTAATCTCAAGACGCGGGGTCCATCGACGCGTGGTGTGCGGCCTGGGACGGCGCTGGTTGTCATGACGCGTTTCCAATGCCGGCGGCATGCGCAGAGCGTATGATGACGCGGGAGTGGTGAGTACACCTTAAGGCGGGCAAATTAGCGGTAACTTATTTAAGACCGGGATATAGGACATAGAGACATCAGCTTATCAAGAGACTATATCTTGAGTCAGCTGTGACGTCTCCCCTAGGAGATCCTCCTGATGAACCCTTAATATGGAGGGGGAACGCATCGAGGATAAGGTTTTGATGTATCTTGCAATGATGCTGGATAAATGTATCTATGTTCCCTACACGGCGAAAAGATATAGACATTTCCCTATGATTAAAGAAAATTGCCGTTTCATATCAGTGGACTGTGAGCCTTTTGAGTACTTTATATGGATTCAATATGAATACTGATAACTGTGTTTGGATTGGAGTGATATATCTTTAAAAACACGTACAGAGATAATATATGCTCTGTTTTTGGTGTTTGATAGGGGACACAAAGTGATTCAATAGGGGTGAGCTACAAAGACTAGGCCGTCCTATCGGGCACGATTACCTTGTCTATTTGAGGATAAGTGTAGGGAAAAAATAGTTAGGCGACAGTGTGTTTATATATATTGATTTAGATAGATTTTGATTAGTAATGTATTTTTATCGGTATATATTAAAAGTTATATTTTAGAGCTTGGATTTGTTAGGATTTTTCAGTGGACTGGTTTGTTGTTACAAATCCATAGAGGTACTATTAGATTCTGAGGAATTTTTTCTGTGATTCTTTTATCCACCCAACTGCTTTCATCTTCCGGCAGGGGTGGCTTCTTTTTTTGTCGAGAAGAAGGTCGGGTCCTTGCGACCATGCATAGACTATCGGGGCCTCAATAAAATCGCTTCCCACTGCCGTTGATTTCGGAGCTCTTCGATAGGATCCAGGGAGCGACAGTTCTTCCTCCAAGCTCTCAATCTTCGGGGGCGGCCTTACAATCTGATCCGAATATGCGAGGGGGGCAAGTGGAAGACCGTCTTCAACACCCGCGACGGCCATTACGAATACCTGGTCATGCCCTTTGGCCTCTGCAACGTCCTGCTGTCTTTCAAGAATTCATAAATTACATCTTCCGAGACCTTCTCTACCACTGTGTACTAGTCTACTTGGATGACATCCTAATCTACTCTCCGGATATAAAATCCCATTGGGCTCATGTTCGGCTGGTACTCTCCCGCCTTAGGAAAACATCTCTACACCAAGTTGGAGAAGTGTCTATTGGAACGGACCAGTTTACCATTCTTGAGGTACATAATCTCGGCGCAAGGTCTTCTAATGGATTCGGAAAAGTATTCTGCAGTATTGAACTTGGCCAAGCCCTATCAGTCTTCGAGCTATCAAGCGGTTCATCGGTTTCTCCATTTCTCCACACTCATAGCTCCTATTGTCGCCCTCACCAAGAAAGGCAGTAATCCTCGTTTATGGATCCTGGGCTGAAAACCCTTTGTAGTAAAATCAGTTTCCCTCCCCCTTGTTCTTCATCGCCTGGATCCGAGAGCCCTTCTTTTGGGAAGTTGATGCACCCTCGGTTGGGGGGCTGGAGCCGTCCTTTTACAAAAAAATCCCAAAGGGGGAAATTCGTTACCTGGGGTTTTTTTTAAAGGGCCCTTTGCCGGTGGAAAAAAAAATACTCCTTTGGGGGACAGAGAACTAGGGCGATAAAGGGCCCCTTGGGTAAATGGCGGATCTTTGGGGGCGCTCTACATCCGGTGCCCATTTACGGATATAAAAACCTCCAAACCTAAGACAGACAACATTTAAACCCCTTTTTCAGGCCCGGTGGTTTTTATTCTTCTTCGTTTTAACTTCTTTCCCCCACTTCCGGACAGCCGAAAAGAATCAAGCCGTGCTCTGTCCCGGGCAAGGGTCCTCCGATTTGGGAATCAAACCGCAGTACGATCCCCCCCGAATGTTGGTCCATTCCGCCCCCATAAGGTTGCGGAAAATTGCTGGTGGCCTTTGTGCCCCGCCCCTGGGGAAAATGATTCTGCCCTGGGGTATGTTTCCCAAAGGGGGCCGGTCATGTGGTATCGAAAAGTCTCTCCCCCTTAGCACTCATACTGGTGGCTTCCCTTCAAAAACATCAAAGGTTTGTGGCTCTTCCCCTAACTGTCCCGGAGAATTTCTTGTCTTCGACCTGTGGTTATCTGTTCCCTTCCCGGTGCCCGAGTACCATGAGCCACTCGCTATGGATTTGTGATGATTCCGCCTTGGGGGTGTTTGGTTGTCTGGGTCTGGTGGACCTTTCTCCCGATGGACTATTACACCTTTCTAGTTTCCTTGGCTCCGCAACTGGCTTCATTGTTGTTAGACATCTTCCCTTTACGGAAGCCCCTTTTAACATGTCTTGATTTAAAAGGAGTACAAATTCACTTCTGCTTCTGGCAGCCTTGTGCTCTTGCTGAAATTAAATTGGATTTTTGTCTGCATATCACCACGTCAATGGCCAAATGGGCGGATCAACCAGGTCCTGGTGAACTACCCGTGCCAATTTTTTTCGCTGTCAAGACGATTGGGTCTCTCTGCTCCCCCGGGCTGAGTTTGCCTACGACAACCCCTGTAGCGGTCCCCCAGGAGAGTCCCTTTCTATGTGGGTTTTGGGCCCTCCTCGTCTTTTCTGCCACTGTCTGCCCCTTAGAAGTTCCCGCAGCCAAAACCTGGTTAGAGAGGGCGTTAATTTAACGAAGTGGAATTTGTTTAGAATTTAGGAAAATTTTGGTTCTGCGAAGTCAAAATTTGGGGGATTCGGGGGAAAGTGTGCTTTTGATTTATTTAAAATGGTGGAGCACATGGCGTTTCATGGGAAAAAGCATCGGAGGAAGAAGGGCATAGCCCGCATAATGGTGCAGAGATGAAGCCAAACAGAGACCCGGGGGGATTCTGTGATCACCCCATTATAAGTCCCGGGCGCAGCTGGGAGCTCACATCCTCTCACTGTACTGATTGGGAAGGTGCTGGCGGTGCTTGTATAGCATTAGAAGAACTGATTTTTATACGCGATTTTTGGGGGTTTCTAGCTTGTCTCGAGCTGCTTCTCTTAAGTTTATTTTTGTTTTTTGGGGT